>VUQS01000076.1:0-21173 GCA_015108495.1 Heterochromis multidens | reverse complement strand
AGCAGTCCATAAAAACAGCTGCAGAGGTCAGAGGTCATGTCTGATGGATTAAACATGAAACAGGAAGTGTTGAGCTAAAATCTGGTCAGAATGAAGCCAGGTGCAGATGTGTCACAGGTTGATCTGATTGGACTGTCGCACTCTGCCACGGTGTAGCATGAGCGGACTAGCATCACCTTCATCTGAGTGCAACTAATATAAAGTGTATGCTTTAGCTGTAGGGCTGACAATTCTCAAATCATATAAAAGTGTGTGGGAAGAATAATAAAGGCAACAAGAACATTTGCTGTAGAGTTTATTAACTTTGGCAAAATTATGAACAGGCATCACCTCAGTCATCTACGTATATTGTTCTTTAGTGTTGTAACATATGGGAATGTTGCCGTTAAACTCAAAAGCTTTTATTCGTTTGATTGTTTGGGTTTTTTTTGGTCAATGCAATAACAGATTATTTTGTCATGTTTAAAAAACACAACAATCAAAGAAATGCATTTAAAGACAAAACATTCACCATGTTTATTTCCTGGTTTGTTGGTAGTGGCTTGTGTGACTTGTGTGGCATGTGGAGATTCCTTTAGTGAAGACAAAATCTCTGAAGTGACAGATGTATTTCCACCCATGTTTGAGGGAGATTTAAGGCATGTGTGTTGCTGCATGTATTAGTATGGCTACAAAGCAAATTAAGAATTGATCTGTGTGCTGTTTAATGAACCAGCTGCAGACTTTAACACGTATCTATGTGATCCCACATGTGTGAGCACATACACAAATATACATTCATCTGTCTGTGGCTCTATGTACATTGTTGTTGGGTCATTAAAAGATTTCTCACACATTATTTCTTCATATAACATTTCAAGCAGAAATGTTGGTCATTTCACATTCATATTTATATTCTCTCTTTATGTAGATCATATCACAGTGTAGTTAGCAGGTAGTCCGCAGGTTTGGGAAAGTTAATGCTTTGATGTAAAACTAATTCACAAACTAATTTCTGAGTTGTTTGCAGCTTTGTAAGGATTTATCTGCAGCTGTTTTCTTCTTTTGAACTGTGGCTTACAGTTTGTTTTTTTATAGCTTCATTAGGGTAAAGCCTGGGAAAAGATGGAGCGTTACTGTTTTTATGTATAGTGGAACCTGTAGTTAAAGTCCTTCATTACAGTTTAGAGAAAGCAGGCATCAATCAATTAGAAACTGTTTTCTGAAGGTCATAAAGCTATTCTTGTCAATGGAGGTGCTAGAGCACATCAAATTTGAAATAGAGAGAAGGACAATTTTTAAGGAGGTGAGCTTAAATGCTATCACTGCACTTGAATATAAAAGAAGGGGAAGTACATGAGGTGAAACAGATAACAGAAGGGAAGTCTGACATTTTTCTTTTTTTCTGCCTGTCTACTTGTACCTAATGCACAATTGGGGTACGTCTTTTAAGACAATTGCATTTTTATTGTATTAAAAGCTACTTTCCTGTCTGAGGCAAAAAAAATGCATGTATAATAAATTCATTTTAACATAGCCTGTCAACATGATGCTATCCTTGGTAATAGTGTAAGCTTTAATTATATAAAGAACAGGTAAGAGCTTTTAGTTACCCCAAAATGGCTTATATAACTGGCAAATCCTCATTTAGCAGTCAGTTGTTCTTATGGATATAAATGTTGTCTGCATTTTTAAGTTTTAAATCAGTAAACCTCTTTCTTTTTCCACTCACCACTATCCTTTTTTTCTCTCCCTTCCTCTGCATTACTAATATCTTTCCTATTTGTGGTCTCTACTTCACAGTTCTCTCAATCACTTTCCTCCTCTCCTTTCCTCTCCTTTTCTTTCCCTTCCTCTCCTCATTGATCCATTTGTCATCTTCTCACCACTCTTCAGCCCATCTTTCCTCCTTTCCCCTCCTTGCTTTGCGTGAGGTCAGGATAATGGTACTAATTTGTGTGTATGCATGTGCTTGTCCCCTATTTGTCCCCTACTAGCTTTGACATCACTGACCTACACATACTGCTGTATCAACAACAGCAGCTCATACACATACACACTTTGCAAGTGACGGCATCTGAAGAGACCTTAACAAGATAGTTTGCACTGAAAGAGAATGTGGGAAAAGAAAGGGAGGGTTGAAGAAGAGGGAAACTATCTAGGTAATACATCACTGTTGCTTATGTTCTTATCAAAGATAAATGCATTAAATTCAAGGGAAACAACATTACACTGCAGCCAGGAACATGTTCACCAAGTAATTTCCATACATTCATTTCCATACATTCAGGTAATCAGGAAAGGGTCCTGTGCAATTCCCCCTGCAAACATTTATCCACAATAAGTAATTATACAAAAGGTAAGGTAATGGAATCTGATGTAAAACCAAATGGTAATTTAATCTTTCTGAGCTTATTGCCTGCAACTAAGACCAAAAACACAGAAACATTTTCTCCCTTAAGAATTTATACTTTATTCTTCTAAATTAAGAATAAAGTTGAAGTAGAAGAGTTTGATGTAGTACTACACTGACTTTTATTACTGCAGAAGCTTCAAACCTATAAAAGAATTTTAAAAGCTTCGACAGAAGTGTGTATCATATGTGTGTGGCAACTCCTGGAGTGCTATGATGGGTATAGCTTCAATTACTAATGCACTGTGCCCCATTTCAAAAGCTGCCATGGCCATTGGCTTTATTTCAAGCTAAATCATAAATGGTAGAGAAAATTGTTGAATTTTTAAGGTTCCATTGAATGTGGGTGGGAAATGTCTTGATCAACATTTTTGGAAACATTTTTTATTTCTCTCTGACAGTGGGAATGATAAGGTCTATTCCAGCCTCTGGTTTGCTGTTTGTTTACAGGACACAGAAACAACTAACACACCTCTGTCCAAAGGTAACAGTCTCTACCTGCCGTTACATAAATAGTGTTATTCATACAAAAGCAGGAGTATAAAAATGAAACATTGTGTCTTTATGTATGGTTTACATGCTGGTTTATGTCTTGGCTGGCTGTAGTAAGCTCCTTGAGTCTTATCATTACTGTAATGTTGCAAGACGATCACCAAGTTACTGTACCTGATGTGGAAAGAGTAGCGCACATAAGCCCTTGTAAAATGGTGAACTACAGCATTATTGAACTAATTCTGCATGTTACTGTTTTGACTTCAATTTTTTTAAGTTTGACCTTCTGTGTTCAAGCTATAGTGATTAACCTCTAACCCCTGCTGAAACTACAGCAAGCTAGGACAGCAGTCAGTTGTTTTAACACAGAGCTGTGTTTCTGCCTCTATAATGGCTGTTTAAATATTTATTTGTGCCTGTACTATATGGTTGTCTGTAAACATCTAGATGTGGTCTACCTACCTACCACACACATACACCAAACGCTAACATAACATCTATTTGAATGAGTACTTTCCATTTTCCCTGTGTTGTTATTGATTGTACTTAAACAGCACCACTCCTGTCGGCTTGTACCAGGAAATTGGCTTCATATTGAAACTGTCACAGCGAGGATGTGTTTCATTTTAGGCCCTGAGGGCATAGGGAGTGTAACACCAGAGGAATCAATCCTTATTCCCTGGTACTGGCTTGTTTTTGTAACAGAAATTCTTGTTTATTAATTAGTACAGTGGTTCTGTATCCAGTTTGTATGGGAAAGACGCTTCAGGCTTAAGCTGGTCCTTCTATCAGGTTCAATTTCAAGTATAAGTGAACATGATTATGCTTAAGAGTGCCATAGACAGACACCGGTCATATTATCATTCCACAACAGCTGCTCCAGATGACCTGTACCTGTGGGGCCTCTTGTGGAAGTCATTACACACAAAGTATTAAATGATTACAGACTCAAAGAAAGAAGAAAAATAGGTTGCTGTGCATATAGAACCACCCCGATTATAAATTTTTTTTATTAATTTAATAAAGGTTTTAGTTGTCTTATGATTATAGAAGAAAATAAGTAAATGTCACTGTCATACTCTCAAAAAATCCTGATGATTTTTATCAAATAAACAAAACTATGCATGCTTAGTCATATTGCGTTATGTGTGTTTAAGATATCCTTATATACTTTAATGACTGCATATTTTTTCTTTCCTTGTGCACATGCAAAAGGAAGACATGTAACATACAAGCTGCATTATATTCAGTGAGTGGTTTTACAAAATTCAGATGATTACATTAAAAGTACTTCACCAAGGTCTGAACAATGCAGAAACAGAAAAGAAGAAACATCCCTACAAGTAAATATGGATTTAAATTATACTTTTATATACTGTTTCAAGAACAAATGTAAATAACAAACAATATCATGCCTTCTATATACATATATATTTTAGAATTTGCTTTGGTAAATAACACCAAATCTGAAGGGAAACCTTATTTATAGGAAATCTCCACAAGGCAATTTTTAATCAACAAGATGTGAAGGGCTGGAATACTTATATGTATGCAACCTGCAAGCAAACCATTTTCATTAATGTCTGGAAGGTGAAAAGATGGAAAACTTTACCAAGCCATTTATCCTGGCAATAGAGATTACGTTTAACCATAGTTTAGTAATCACAGCACAAACTATGAAATTCTTGTAACAGCCATCTGTTTAGCCAGCGCTCTTCTTTAATGTAAAAATATTATTTTAGGCTAGATAGGTGCAAAATTGCTGTATCAGCATTTGATCACTGTCATTCAGTAAAAGAAAGAAAGAAAGAAAGAAAGATAGAAAGCCTGCACATAGTAGTGCTCTTTTATAAAAGAACAACAGAGGTCCTAAAAGATTTTGGATTACAGATGGATTTCTTTGCTGAGTAAATTATCTCCAATTTATCTCCTGACATTGTGATTTTCTCCTTATATATTCTCTTTTTTCAGTGATCTTGAGAACTTATTTCTTAACCTATGTTTTAAATACCCATCAGACCATGTTTTAAGACAATTTGTTAATTAATTTTGTCACATGTTCAATCATAAAACAGCAACATATCAGCTGGTTTAGCAGTTGACTTTACTATCTTTCCCCTAGAGTTTAGGCAGCAATAACTGTAACTGTTTTCATTTGAATAAAAAGTTAATAATATACCTGTGGACACAGACTGCACACACATGCACACTGGTTTCAAAATGTGCATTTGTTCAGTTGCGTATCACACAAATGCTTGCCAACTTGTGTCTTAAAATGTGTAAATTAACATGTGTAAATTAGATCATCTCCTCCTGTGAAGCGTATTATGTAAAGAAAAACTATATAATTTATACATAAGCATCTCATTGTGCTTATTTTGCGCTCATTATTACTTACCTTGACCACATCCACATCTGTTGAGCTGCAGGTGATAGAGTCGTCCACCTCCCTCACCTGCCCATCGCTTTCCACAGTAACCACTTTGATTGGCACTGCAACACGTCGACCAGTTAGAATGGCTGTATTCACAACCTCTGTGTCCTGTAGAGAGAATGAAATGTATTTCATGAGCACTGAAGTTTGTATAGCTTAAAATAATTGAAACTTCGTGCTGAAAGAGTGAGCACTGCCACCTCACAGCAATAAGCTTCAAGGTTCGAATCTGGAGCTTTTTGTGTGTTTTGTTCACCCTGTGCCTGCATGGGTTCTTTCTGGGTTCTATGGCTTCCTCCCAAGACATGCATGCTAGGTTAAGTGTTGAGTGAATTGTTGAGTGGCAACTTGTCCAGATATTTGTGTTTCCACGTTGTTTCTAGTTACACTTCATATTTGAGATACAGTACAGCTCAATTTTGTAATTAGACAACAGAGATAATAGTGTTGCAGAAATATGAAATGTATCCCTGTGTTAATAATAAGTTATCAGACTATGCTTCAGGCTATGCTCCCACCTGAACTTTAGCATGTGTATACTCAAAGTACATGAAAAGGAATATGTTATTCATGATGATAATAGATGCAGGAGGAGAAAGAGGAAGAACCATAGAGTAGAGACCATGAAGAGTTTTAAAGAAAGAAAAAGAGAAGGGGAAAAGGTGATTATAAACCTTGTGATTATTGTAATCAGCATGATTACATTTGATTAAATCCTTCCAACAAAAATAGCACAAACAAACCAGCATACATGCACACCTCAGAGCACTGTGTGCCAGCGTCAATCTTGATTATTTGGCATTGAGTTTCCAAGGGGGCATTTATCACCGCCAACACACACACAAGCCTGATTAGAGAGTATTTTGCTGGGCCACTGTTTCTGGATGGGAAGTATGGGTATGTGTCTCTAGTTTGACACCAGTGAAATTAAACTTAACATACACGATGCCAACAGAGAAGATGAAGAAGAAACAGAGAATAAATCTATGACATTGTATAGAAACATTTAGTGTGACCAGACTCATGTTGCAGTGAAATACTTTCAGTTCTAAATCTTCTGCACCTTACATGTAAAAACACAATAGTACCTGTGGAGTTAAGCAATTATTTATCAGGTAGTTGACACTAATGCATCCATGTGAATGCAGGATATTATGGTGGCTTGTGTGGTTCTCAACCTAGGTTTTGGCCTCAACAAAAAACGTTTTGTATTTTAAATGCCTACTTTATATGTATTTTAATCAAAAATGTTAATCTGAAAAATAACTAGTAACTTTATCTGTCAATGCATAAATGCTTTGAAAGACTTATAAGAAGGGTCTAAGTTCAAACTACCAACACCACACTTAGGAGAGTAGGAAACCTTTACTACTTCTGCAAATATACAGTGTATGTACACTTACTGGCTACTTGTTTAGCTACACGGTAACCTACATTACCTAGAAACAGCTGGGAGATCAGAAGCAAACAGAAAAGAATTCGGTGTTCTGTATCTAAAATAAGTACAAATGAATAAGTAAAATAAGTGTCAGGTGACACACACACACACACACACACACACACAGACAAATAGGACCTCTAATGCACACACACTCACATTTAATAAAAACACTGTGTTTATGTACAGGTAACCAGTGACAATATTCTTTATCTGCCCTGAGGTGAGGGAAGCAGATGAAATCAAAGTGAAAAAAATGACAAGTTAAATAAATAATGTGTGTCTGTTTTTCTATATGTCGCTATATATGTACGTTAAAATGTGTGCGGCATCCTGGGGCAATAGCCATTGTAGTGCCACAGATAACATGCTTACATCTCTGCTTTTTAAAAATAAGGGGGAAACAGTTTTTTAAAAATATTTAATCAAAGTGAAGAATTAAATAAAACTAAGAAGTGACCATTTAAGTGTTGTATTTATATGTGAGTGAGTGTGGAGTAATTCTTCCTTTGAATTAGCACAAAGGTTCCATTTGATGGAACGATAAGCCATCAACTTGCCAAGAGTTATGTCTGTCATATAGTTAGCTCTGTTGGCAATTAAATGAAAGAAGACAAACTTCTATAAACCCTTCAAAGCAACACAGTGATGCAGTTATTTGATCTGGCATAATGACAGTTATGTATTTGGTTATTGTGCATGCATCTTCTAGGGTGTGCTAGAAGAATATGCAGCTACTGAGTAGAAATAAAGCAAGTTATTCTCATTATCCTTCAAAAATATTACATTTTGTGAACTTAACTTATTTACTGCCCCATTAATGTAGACATTTGGGGAAATAAGAAGTCTCAGAAAACCTGGGGCAACCTGTAAGCTTGCAAAAACTATAGCTGACTCCAAATCCTTCCATACATGCATTTTAATGGGTATTTTGGGTACTTTCCATGTTTGATACATCATAGATGATTATATCCTAACACATTTCAGTACTTTTTACTTCATTATATTTATGACTGCTTGAGTTACTAGTGACTTTTAAATTTCAAAATTTTGAAGAACCAATGAGATAATTTAATACTTTGTTATATACAGTATCAAACTGTATGCAGAGCTGTGATGCCATTGTGTATTATATAAGTTTGATTTTCCCTGAACATTAAAATTTTGACGCAGCTCTGCCCTGTATGCATACAATCAAAGCTAATGCTAATTTTAGTCTCAGCTGCTTTGTAATATGCTAATTCTAAGGATTTTCTTATTGCCATCGTAAATGAAACAAATCCACTGAGTCTTCAGTTCCTCATATGATAGGAGCGCATGGAAGTGTTTGAATTTTCTCCTGTATTTTAAAATTAGCAGAAACGGAAATTACAACTTAACGTGAGAATACTCATTCTTTGTTTGAGGGTGAGCCCAGCTAGCTCTGCATTATGCAAATATCTTACAGTGTTCATTCTATTAATGAATATGTGTTTTTATGGAAGAGGAACTAGTGCTGTTTCTGCTGCATCTGCTATTAGTATCTTAAACTGATGGGAGTGATGAGGCTTTGTGAATTTTCACTTGGTCTGTATGAAAGCTATTGAGAGAAGCAGAATTGGCAGGATAAGGCCAAAGCTTTTCATCATGTTTGACTGAGAGTACAAGGACAAGTCATAACATATATAGTCACCAGTATATACCACCAACTAAACTTAAAAATGTGTCAGCAAAAAAGAGTCTTGCTCTTTGGTTTTCCTCTCTGCAGATACAGAGAAAGGGAGAGAGACTGAAGGTATAGTTTCAGAGAGTGTAAGGAGAAGAAAGACCTCAAACTAAAAAATTACTTTACCTGGTTGCAGTATGAAACTAAACTGTTGCACACTCTGTTCTAATGGTTACAGCCAGATATTAACCTACAATACTGTTTTAAAACGTATTTTGAATAGGATTTTAGAATTTTTTAAAACAAAAAGATAATGTCATATATTTTTGAAAAGATAAAAATTAAAAAGACGCAGACATAGAAAAAACAGGGAAAAAAATAGATAAATCAGAACAAAATTTTAGAAAATAGAGAATGTGAAAAATAGCAGATAAAACATAACAGGAAGATGAATATTACAGCAAGTGTAAAGGAGACAGAAAAAGAGCCAAAGAAAGAAAAGGAAAGAATTTCATGCCTGTCCACGGGAATTATTAAGTGGCTCGTCAACAGCTGGCTCCCTACTGCCTTCAAAAGCTGCTCCACACTGCACTGAGATAAGCTCAGAGGAAGCGTGTGCATGGATGGTAAATGTGTCAAGTATTTGTATGTATGAATGAATGCATTTTTGTGTGAGTTCACGTAGGTCCCTGACAACACCTGTGCATATGTGTGTATGTATGTGTGTGTGTGTGTGCGTATGTGTGTGTGTGTGTGCGTGTGTGTTGTGTGTACACTTGCACCTATACACTGACAAATATGTTTGTATGTGCATGTTACAAAGAGAAATAAAGTGTAGGAAAGAGCCTCCCTCCTCAGCAAAGTTTAGCCATGCATGCACGCGTGTGAAAATGTGCAACTTCAAGTGAAGCAACTAGAGCGAGACCACCCATCACAGTACTCCCCACCACCCCAACACACACACACACACATAAAATTCAGGAATTTCTTTCAGTAAAAAATGAAAATACTGACAATTTGTGGCTGTGTTTCCAGTTAATTCATAGAGACATTAACACGTGCTTAGGCACACACATATACAGGAAAACATATCTATTCCTCTCTTCATTTCTTAAATTGTCAAGTTTCTCATTTGAGGGAAATTGCTTGGAACATATACAACTCTGAGCCTCCCTTTGCACTTCTGTTTAATTTTTACCTCTCATCACAGTCTTGCAAACCCTGTGGCATTAGGTACAAAAAAAATCCTGCTTGTTCTGCTACTGCACTAAAAGAATTAAAAATTTTAAACCGTGAGATCCTAGAACTTCGGTCCATTTTACAAGGAGAAGAAGACGGTGTTCTGCAGCAAGTCCTCTTCTTCTTTTATTTTGAAGGTATGATTTTTAATCAGTATAAGGAAAACAGACTGTGTTTGGGGCACTTTACCTGTAAAAATGGTAAAACAACATCATGTGACATGATTGCAAATGAGGGCTAGCCCTCCATGACTTTCTGAGTTTGAATACATTAAATTGAATGACGTTAACACACTAAGACATGATAGAATTTCTTCTATACCCACAGCAACAGGACACTGTTTTACATTCAAAGCAGTCATTTAATCAGCCTATAGCCCTTTGGCTATATTAAATACATGGCACACACTTACAAAGATAGGTGCATATTGACACATTTGGGCCAAACCCAGCATATGCCTTGTTAAAAGCAAACCACCAAATGGTCTAAAAATGCATTAAAGGCATCCCATTTATTGACATATGAGTCATTTAGCTAAAAGGACGAATAGTTAATTGAGTAATTGTCCTTTTAATCAGGAAGGTACCCAATATCCCCATTAACAAATGTTATTTGATCCAGACCCTATTCCCATGTCATTATGTAATCATTAGATAATCACTGCATTTCATTCCTCCATGTACGTATTTGCACAAATGCAACGGAGGAACAATTGCATTGGTTCAGACAGAATGAAGTTGCACTTAATCATCAAACATCATGATGATCAATGTTCTTTGTTGTTATTTGTCACTGTGACTGTCCCATGCTGTTTATCTTTATCTTTGCTGTGATACAAAAAATGTGGTATGAAAGACAACAGAGAAAGATAGGAAAGACTAGAAGAAGTAGAAGAAGCTTTCAAGACAGATATGAAGATTGTAAAGAGAGAGAAAAGAAAGAATATTTTAGAAAATGAAAAACAGAACTGATGAGAGGAAAAGCAGTATTATCATTGTAAGAAACTTTTCCAATAGCCTGGCACAAACAAAGGTATACAAATGAGCAAGTGGTTCCAGTTTTTGCTTTGCTACATATTTATGCATCCAGAGTTCAAAGGGGCTGAAAGGCAGTAAGCTGATATTGCATGCACGTACGCGTCTGCACTGAGATCTCACAGCAGAAGGCTAGTAAAACAAATTATAGGTCATGCATCCTTGTACACTATTTAATACATCATATATGGCATTAATTAAGCATTAAAGTCAGTAAAGGTGTGCATGTGTGCAAATCTGGTGTTCATCATCTTACTGTTCCAATGCCATTTTCAGGACTAGGTTACTACATTAATTGAGATTGTTTGATGCTGTCTTCCTGTACTGTAATTTGGTTTATATACTCTATTTAGAAACATATGTAGTTTGCACATATCCATGGTAAATTAATTCACTTTAGATGAAAAAAAATCTTTCTATCTATCTATCTATCTATCTATCTATCTATCTATATATATACACACACACACACACACACACACACACACACACAAATACGTACATATATAATTTTCATTAACTTTCCAGCTGTGTATTTCACAAAGTAGTTACAAACATACCATAGACACAATATTGTAATATTGTCAAGAATGGAGTAGGTGCACTGGAAACACAATCTTTAAAAAAAATTTTCTTCTTTCTTTTCTTCTTTTCTTTTTTTTAACTCAAGCATAATTTTCTGAATTTTGTTGTGCTTCATTTTAATGTTTTTTTTTTTTTATTAAAGTTCCACTTTAATATGTCATTCCTGTCACCTGTCAACTTTCCAGCTGTTTTCTGCATGACAATGTGAGCTTACACACATGTGTGTGTCAAGGCTCAGCTGTTGAAGGAAAATTGGTTGAAGGCACTTAGCTGCAATTTACTACAGACCCATTAAACACATCAAGGGTACGACATTCTGTGCTTGTGTGTGTGTGTGCATGCACATGCTTATTTCTGTGTTTGTTTTCATATCTTTGTATGTGTTTCTTTGGAGAGTAGATTTAGCTACCTAAATTAACCTCCACATGCTGAGAGTAACAATATTGTTTACGCACATATAATTACATTCTAAGAACACTTCTATTTTCAAGTCATAGTTCCAATGAAACATCTTTAAAGTCAACAAATTTAATGCAAACTTGACGGTCAACTAATGTGTAAACCCCTTGGACTCACATAACAATGTTAAATCATTATAAAAAATACTAATTCCACTGATTCCAAACGGTCATAATACTTTTTTTTTGTAGTTAGTCTTAATTTTGTTGCATCAACTAGTGTCATTCTAATTTGTTATAAATTAATTTATAAACTTACTAAACTTTACCAACAGTTTCTAACCCAAGTACTCAAGATGCAGTTTAAATCAATGTTTACATTTTGCCCACTAACACGAGTTGTTCTTTGTGAGTTTAAGAATAGAAAATTCAAAAATTTTGCTTAAGCTTTATTCTTCTTGTTCTGTTGTGGGTCTACTGCTTTAGTGTCCAAACAAACAAAAAAAAAAACACTAAGATATTTCTGTTTCTCTGTTCACTGACAGCTGATTTTTCTAAAAGACAAAGTTGTTTCCATGACAGCAGACAATCCTTCACATATGGATGTTTCTGCCAAGAATAAACATATTGTAAAACATGGCTGCTATGGCAAGCTTTGTCTAATATTAAAATTATTTTTAATCTGAAACATTTAAGTGTGACAAATATGCAAAAAACTAAGAAATCAGGAAGGGGGCAAATACTTATGCACTGAACTGTACTGCATGTATATATACCACCAAGCACCCCTTCTCCAAATGTGGATTTTGTGAATTATATTGACTCACTAGTGTTGTAAATTTGAAATTGTTAATATAGATATATGTCATTTTTGCAAACACACATATATGTTGTTTTGGGACTCACTGGAAATTTGTTGCTTTGGTACGAGGACATGTTGGGTATGCAGGAATAATTGCTTACTTTAATCTTCTTCTTTCTCAACACATGTCCCTCTTGCTTCTTGGAGAGTCTTGGAATTAGCATGTTTTGGTATTAGCTCCTTCTGAAAACATGAAAAAATGCAAGTCTTGTTTGGGACCATTTTTGCCCCTCAGCTATAAAAGGCCAATGGGGTATTTTCATCACCTTGCTGGGCAGGCGGTCTGCGTGGACATGATAACTTGAGAACAAGGCGATGTAGGCTTTTCAAATTCATACCATAGGTATACCATCTCAGACAAGTTTGAATCTTGGTGACCTTGACCTTATTTCTTTGCTTTTTTATTTAAACTAAATTCCAGAAGCATACAAGTAGCTTGGACAGCATGATGGTGTGGTGGTTAGCACTGTTGCCTCACAAGAAGGTACTGGGTTTGAATCCACCATCTGACAAGAGTTTGCATGTTTTCTCCGTGTCTGTGTAGGTTCTCTCCAGGTACTTTGGCTCCCTCCCACAGTCCAATGCAGTTAGTGGGGTTAGGTTAATTGGGGATTCTAAATTGCCCATAGGTGTGAATGTGAGTGCAAATGGTTGTCTGTATCTCTATGTTAGCTTTGCGACAGACTGGTGACCTATCCAGGGCATACCCTGCCTCTTGCCCCATGGCAGTTGGGATAGGCTCCAGCCCCCCACGACCCTGAACTGGATAAGTGGAAGAAATGGATGGGTGGATAGAAGTAGCTTGTTTTATAGGTGTAAGAACCACACACACAGATTAGGAAAAAAAAACTTTAAACCAAAGAAGAGTGCTTGACTAAAAAGCAGAATGTTAACAATCTGGCAAGTGAAGCTGGAACAGCAGGAAGTATATATTGTATTTTGGGAAAACTGGTCAGATAATAAGTAACAGGTGGTGGACAAACTGCCAGGAAAACCAACAAAATCAGGGAGTAAAACAAAATGGGAAGTATGAATGTGAGTGACTTTCAAAATAAAACAGCAGGCAACTAAATAAGAGCATGACTTCAATCAAACGGCTGACTATATTATACCCCAGCATGAACACTAATCCATAAATAATTTGGTTAGGCTGTGGGAAGGTAATAAAAGAGAATGAAAGATGTAAAATGAAGAATTGCGTGAAGTAAGATAGTTGATAGGATGAGTGAAAAGAGAAAGCAAAATGCACAGTGCACATACTTAAGAGGAAATTGGAAGAGAGGGAGAATGAAAGAGAATCAGTCAGGGAAATGTGAAAACAGGAAAAGAAAGATCATGAGGTCTAAATACTGTTGAGAAGGGGGAGGAAAGGTGGGAGGGAGAAAAACAGATGAGGGAGATGACAGCTGGGCGAACTGCCTAGACAAGATAGAGGTTTAGACTGTGTGTGTGTGTGTGTGTACGTGTGTGTGTGTGTGTGCATGCGTCAGGGATAAATGGCTATTATCACTATGACAATGTTAATTACAGCCAGACTATTAGGCCTGAGGAGTGCCGCCACATTTATTTGGCAGGAATACAGTTGTGTGTGGGTGTGTGCATGTTTAAGTGTGTGCCTATGCCACTTTTCTGTACTTGTGTATAAATATGTGTGCGTAACTGTGTGCATGTATGTGTGTAATAGCAAATCAAATATATTTGTCAGACAGAGTAATTACTTTAGGGCAAGCTCTGGCCAAACACTGAAATGTTTCTTGTGATCTATAAGACATCAGGCTAATCATTAGTAACTAAGCATGAGCCAGATTTCTACTCTTTTACTGGGAGTTATTTTAGGACTTTTATAATAATATAGCAACAGCACCTGCAATTGAATTGACAGAACTTGTATGCTTGCATTAGACTTTCACGCTTAACAGATGTATGAAATATAAGATAATGCAAAAGGTAACAAGAAGATTACTGCATTACTACTAGATTACTAGATTACAACAAAGACTTAGAACTTATAAAATTAGGTTTAGAAGTAACCTCATACACTGTTGGAATTCTACTAAATAATTTACTATAAATTTTACTAACATGAATATTGATGTTGCACTTACAACAACATCTGACAAGAAGTGATGACTGCTGGACATGGTGTTTAAATCATTCGGGGATTTGATGAAATATACAGCTACCAGTTCTTTTAAATGAAATGTGACTGTGAAATAAATGTGTTTTTTTTGGTGATTTGTTGACTCCGCTGTCAAAAGACGAAGCACTCCACAGCTTTTTTTTTTTTTTGGAACACCAATTCTACTCCAATACAACAATTCACTGTAAATTGCCAGCCCTTAAGCTAACTAGTTGATACATCAGCTTTTGCTGAGCCTAAATCTATTTACATATTAATTTTTGTAGGAGAATAGGTGGGTAAAGCATTCTTGAAGGTACTGCTGATCCTTGTGTGACTAATGCAACCACACACTGCATGATGAAACATGTCCAATTGATAACTTCAAGGTAATAAATGCCCAGCTGGTGGGTGGACAACAGCATGAGGCTGTGATTGTATCAAGTACCTCCCAAGTGGGAATTTGTGTTGAAAGCTGCTGTATAAACGATGATTTAAAAAGTACACAGAAGTTCTGTTCTCCCTAAAAGCAACAAAAAATAAAAATAAAGGCACAAGCATGAGAAAACAGGTAATGTGTAGAACATGAATATAAGCTATCCATCTCTGTGCCTTAAAGTCACCATTATATTATTTGCAAGACAAATGTAGGTTTATGTAATGGGTGGGGGTAGCTAATCATCAAATCACATTCAGTTGGTGAAGTTACCCCAGAGTTGAGGAAAAAAATATTTTGCAAAAAGAGAAAATACACACATTTTAATATATAATTTAAATAATGCTAAAGATTTGTAGACTTACTGTACAATAAACAGTAAAATATTAACCTTAAACTGCTTGAAAACTAGATTCATAAGCAAATAGTGTCAGATGCACAGATCGTAACGACAGCCTGATGAAAGTTGAGTGAACTGGAGGTCCATTGGTGATGATTTTTCTTTTCCTCCATTGAATATAATATTATTAACTAGCCTGTGGCGCTTGTTTGCTTTCCTCATGTATGAAAACTGCATTGAATGTAAATTTATCATATTATTCTTTTTATGTTCATTATATTACTGTATATAGTGAGATAGCAAAAAAACACCAAAGAAATAAATAATTAAAACATATATTTATTTTTCTTCTTCCTTGCAAGCTACATATTCATTGTTTAAGACAAAGTAATTAATTACAGGCACTGTTGGTGTCACTGTTTGATGAACACTTATTTAAAGATATGCATAACAACACATTCTAGTGACCCCAAAGTGCCACTGCACTAAAAATTTAGTAAAATTTATTTGCAAACAACAACGTACACGTAACATAGACATACTGTTGCAGTTGAGATCAGACCTATTCACCTCTGTGGCCAATGTCAGGCTGTCTCACCAACCTGACACTAATTGCAGCTACTAATTGGATACTAACAAGCCTGTGAGAGTATCTGAGAGTCAATCATTCTGTTTCTGGGGCAATTAGCACACACTTAAACTACTTTCTTCCTGTCCCACTGCAAGCACGGTAAGCAAAGGTTGAATCTATGGGCAAACACTTGCAAAAATGCTCACTCCAAAGTGGGCTCACAAACTCACCTATGCACAGGACTCAAGTGCTAATAGGGTGAATAGTCTTCTTGGGGACAGTGTTTAGATTTGCCAGTGGCAATTATGCACACAGGTAATTAGACTGGGTAATTAGCTGGAGACATTGGTGTTTGTGTTTATGCTTTTCCCAAAACAGTGACTGTGAAGAATAATACAATTAAATCAACCCCAAAGATGGCCAGTTCCTTCTTTTTCACTGTTGAATATCATTAATATATATGTGTGTGTATAACTGTCTTTGTACTGTATATATTTTATATATATATTTATTTCAGAATAGCTTAATCAATATAAAAAAATAATATTAATGATATCATACTATTAGTAGATTTAAGTGTATTTTCATATTATGAAATATATAATACTCATTATATATATTTAATACGTTGCTTTGACTCTTCTTCTCTATTTTTTTCAGTTTTTGTGATCTTGAGAATTAAAGCTGTACAACTCTGGCACTCAGGATAAGTTGTAATGGAGGAGAGCATCAGCTTAAAGTCTGAGATACAAAATATAAATGTAAAAAGCAGCTGACATTTTCGTTTCCTCTTCACAAATTAATGAAATGAAAAAGCAGAGAGAGAGATGAAGAAGAAAAGAGAGAGGTACAGAAATAGATGGTTGGAGCCAAGGATGGAGACAGAGAGAGTGGAAGCAGGAAAGAAGAGGGGGATAGGGAAAGAAAGAAGTTAAATGGAGGGAGGGGACTGTAAAATAAAAGAGTGATTTTGAGGAGTCAGAGGGAGAGAGGGAGAGATGAAGAGATAGAGCAGGAGGGAGGGGGGGATGAAGACATTTGGTAGATATGAAAGCTAACAGCCCATTCAACCACTCTCACACACACACACACACACACACACACACACACACACACACACCACTCTTGCAAAGATCCCAGGGAGAATTGTACTTTCAATTTCCAGACCCCTAATTGCATTAGAACTGCCCTGCTCTCATCTCCTTTCTCTCTATCTCTCTTTCCCTGTGCCTCTCACTCATTCTTCTCTTCCTCTTGTACTACCCATAACTTTCAAGGGACTCTTACATGGTGCTCTGCACCTCCACTGGGCCCTCTTCTTTCTCTCCATCTTTTCCCTGCCACAACACTCTCACTTTCACTCCTTCTGGTGCCCGTTTTTGCCATTAGTGTGTGTAATTTCCTCTTCTACTGCCCCTTTCTTTGCCCCTTTCCTTCTCTCTTTTTGTCTACTCCTTTTTGCTTCTTTCAATTACTCAGACCCTCCCCTATTTTCTTCTATTCTCTTTCATGTATTTGTCTGTCACTTTAACCCCCCCATTTCTTCTCTTCTCACCCTTTTTCCCTCCCCTTGATCCAGCTCTCCTTCTTCTTCTTCTTTCTCTCTTTCTGTGCAGCCTCACCACTGCATCTTTTTTTTTTTTACTCATTTCCATCACTTGTGCTTATACATAACTAGGCTAATTTCATGTCAGGGAAATTTCCAGCTCACTGCTGCATTACAGTGATATTTCTTATGTAGCTAATCTTTATTGTTTTCTCGCTTAAGAAGTTGCCTTCATGGTAATTCCTAATTTGTTATTACTTTAATAATTTGCTAGGCACCAGATGTCCTCATGTATACTAGAGCACAGAGCGTCATCCCATACTGCTCTGGTATAGCTGCTTTAGTGGCCCATTAGGATAATGTGGTTGGGCTGAGCAGCTCACGGGTGGGATTATATGTAACTGAGCATGAAGGAGGTTACTCTTCAGCTTCTGATTTGGTTCATAAAAAAGAAGAAAAAAAAGCAAAAGTCAAACCATCAAATCTTGTTAGAAACTGAGAGCTTTTTGTCTCCTGCAATTTCTCTCTGTCTCTAGCAGGAGTAGGCTCATTATTATATCACAACCCTTGTACATTTCAGTAGATTTCATCCAGGCTCTCATTCTATCCACAGATTACACTGGATGATGCTACTTTTTCCTCTCTAAGATTATGTGTCATATACGTTATAAGAATGAAAAAATACCAAAGTCTTAAGGTAGTACTTGACGAAACTATAGTGAAATTATTTTTTTTTTGCTTTCCTGACTTCCTCTTTTGAACTTGAATGACTCCTGTTTGGCCCAGCAGCTTACTTTGAACTAGTGAGCCCTTTCATGTTCTTATCCAGAACAAAACAGGACATGATTGAGTATTCATGTGAAATGAAATGCTACATATACAAACAACTGCTTACATACTCATTAGGGTTGAAAATGTAATAATTAATAAAAAAAAATAAAAGTCTGTGTACAGGCATACAAACCTTATCCAAAAATGCCAGTATGACTATCTCGTCTTTTGTCCAAGCCTGTGAAAATCTGGAAATTTAGCGTTCATAGTCATTTTGGTAAAATATAATTCTTATGACTTTAAAGCATTTTCTGCAATGGTAAGAATACAGTAAGTGGGAAGGGTTGCTCTTGTAGCTGCATTATATCAAGCACATGTGTTGTGAACTAAAAAATTTAAAGAAGAGCAAATGCTTCTTTTTCTTAATACACACTGCCTGGAGCAAAAGTGTCTGTACGAAACTTGTTTCATTGACATTGCATGCATCTACTGCCTCTTTTTTGGGGTTTTTTTTTTTTGCATTTCGTTAGAAAGTAAGAGTGGTGCCCTCCTCAAGCCTTATAGCTTTTGTCATTTCCTAACTTGCTTATTTTTCTGTCTTTAAACAAACCAACCCCACCCACACACATACACACACACCCTCCCCTCCTCTTCTGATTGGACTGAACCACAGCCGCTTGGTATGGAAATGAACCTGCAACCCAGGACACGCAAGTTCTCAGTGACCCAAATACATACACATTCACACACGCACATAAAATGTGTCATATGTGTTGATTAATTGGGAGTTTGAAGGCTGCTAACAAGCAAATACTGTGACTGAAGACAAGTTTGTGAGGGGGTGTTTGGCAATGAAGATTTGCTAGATTCTCCAACCTTGAGAGACAGTAGCAAAAGAAATTAAGAACAAGAATAACTGAGTTAATTCACTAAAATATCCATGTTTGAATCCTATCAAATAACTTTATGAAATTGAGTGAATCAATCTCACTTTGGCAATGGTAATAATATGACTGTGTCTAATGCTAAGGAGTGTAAATTAATGTTTGTCAAAGGGGTGGGAACATCCTGCTTTTCTCCTCTTAGATTAGCTTTGTTAATTTTTTTAACTGATCCATCAGGAGCGCCTTCTTGGTATCAAAAATGTGAAAATGTTTACCTAGCAGTGCAGAAATCCAAACAAACAGAGGAATCCCAGAAAGAGGGTAGAGATACAGTGGGGGAAATAATTATTTGACTGAATCTGTAAGTTTGCTCACTTACAAATAAATGAACAGAGATAGACAGAATGTCAATCAAGAATCCAGAAAAAACACATTACATAAAAGTTATAAATTGATTTGCATGTGAAATAAATACAGTGCATCCGTGAAGTATTCACAGCGCTTCACTTGTTCCACATTTTGTCTTGTTACAGCCTTATTCCAAAATGGATCAAACTAATTTTTCACCTCAAAATTCTACACACAATACCCCATAATGACAAAGTGAAAAAAGTTTGCCTGAAACTCTTGCAATTTTATCAAAAATAAAAAACAAAAATATATAATATGCTCTGGAAGTGAAAATAGCCATGAAAATGCAGCTGTTAATAAACATCCACACCATGAAAATAGTAAATGCACAACTGAGTTTGAAAACTATGTGTTGGTGGTGGTGTGTGCGTGATGTCATCAAAACATTATTGACTTTTCAGTTTCTTCTTCCCACTTACTAACTTCCTTTTACAGAGAACCAATAAGAGGAGGCAAATTAAGAAGCCACTTAGCATAACTGCTCTGCTAAGAGGTCTGTACATGCACACATGCACACATACACACACACAGGCATCTTTAAGCAACAAAGATAAACAAGTGTTCTAATTAAGAATTAATTACATAGCAAAGCCTCAGAGAGAGGTGAAACTCAGTGGAGAAATAGAAAGAGGGTAGGAATGAAGACAAGATAGGGGGGCACAGAGAAGCAGAAGGAAGGGTGGGAATACAAAGAAGGAGAAGAGGTGAGGTGGAGGAGAAAAAAGACAGGAAAAAAGGGATGGATGAAATTTAAACTACTTAATTCCAAAAAAATACAGACAACGGGAACAAAAAACCTTTCATTCACTACCCTTTTCTACACACAATAAAGAAATAAATGTATGTACATAGCAGCAGATATAAAAGCATTATTGCAAAAGGGTACATGTACAGATTTCTTTCCCTCTCTTATTGGGAAAGAAACCACCCTGCTGAGGTGTGTAATGACACCTGGAGAGAACATAAAACAACATTATTACTGTTCAATTATTTTTAGCTTATATAATAACTCCATAGGAAAGTATAATAGGTCCATTCTGACATTCCTTTTCATGTTCATCCATAAAACACACACTGTGATGGTGTCATTGATAATGAAACTTGGCCAGTCCAAACACTATGGTGTAGACATTCATGTTATGAGACAGTTAATCCTGTTAGTGACATTTTTGTTTTAGTGACATGTGGTTTTGAGAGAAATATTGAAAATTCTTCGAGGTGTTTCCATGATATTTGGTTTTGGTATTTATGCTCCTCTTAAGATGAATTAAAATCACTGAGTATCCTCTGAGGTTTCTACTAGTGGCACCATTGGTTCAGAGGTTATATGCCTCATCAGAGGTTATATTCTCACCGTCACCCTCAGCTCCACCTTGTTTTTAATACACTATATGGACAAAAACTTTTGGGTCACACATCTTAATCTTTGAATTCATATATATATATATAGAGAGAGAGAGCTGCCCAACCATGGAAACCCATACCATGAAGCCCTCAGCACACAGTTGTTGTGCTGATGTTAATACCAGAGGAGGTTTGGAGCTCTGCAGTTATAGAGTCAGCAGAGCGTATATAT
>VUQS01000072.1:0-10659 GCA_015108495.1 Heterochromis multidens | reverse complement strand
ACACTATATTTTATTAAAAAAAAAAAAAAAAAAAAAAAAAAAAAAAGAAATCATGGTAATATCAGAGCTTTCAGGTCTTTATCCAGTGCAAAATGTAACACAGATATTGGCATCAACAAATACATCATACTTGAGTCTGTAATAAAACATCACCCAGGGCTGTGCAATTAATAATTTGTATTTCAATTATAAAATTGCTATGCTCTAATAAATTAAAACAAGATAACCAGGATAAAGCAATTAATGTGCTCGTTTCTGTTTCGCAATAACTCTCCCATTTTGTCTTTCAGCACTTTTTTCTTTACTTTAGCCCCTCTATAAAAGTCCAAATCCGCTCCACATAAGGCACATTTAGCACATAAGTTCATTCATTTATTTGTTTAGTTTATTCATATTAATTATGATTAAACTTAATTGAAATCTACTTAATTAAAAGACAACACTCTTTTTTTTTTTAAACATTAAAAAAAAAATCATATTTTTGAGTCTGTGTGTAATCATGTTAAATAATCATGATCTCGATACTGAAGAAAAGGGCCTTTTAAAAAGTAATCCCTCTTTGAAAATGACTAAAATACTCCATTCTTACTTCTAATAGGGTAATTTGAATAGATCATCATAAATGTGAAAAACTAGGGTCTTTCAGTTATCATTTTCTAAGTCCAAAAAGCAGTTGAGAAAGGAGAAGGATGTGTGAACACCACAAAAAGTATAAAAGACTGACGCAGTTACTGTGACATCACCCATTGGTTTGTGAAGCCCTGTTTTGAAGCCTCGAGGTGAGCATTTTCACCATCGCTAAATACTCATCTCAATGATGTGATGTGATGAGGGCCGGATGTGACAGTGAAACCACACGCTCATTGGCTACCGACTTAGCCAATGAGCATATACTGGATAATCCTCTTTTCTGACACTTAGAATGACCAAAAGTTATAAAATAGACTTAATGTTTATAGATTTTGCCACAAAATGAGCGACTGAGACCATGAACTTAGCAGCAAAGAGGTCCTGCCAGAGGTCCCACAGATTTCTGTTCACGTTTTGCAGTCACGTGACATTAACTTGTCTGCCAAGTTAACGTTTGGATGTGTGACAGTTAGGGCTGTGACATATCATATTGTCCATGGTAATACTGGTATAAATTTTTATGTGATATAAAAATGTCATATCGCGATATCATTGCTATAACAACACCGTGCATTTACGTTCCCTAGTGCACACAACAAGACAACCCCAGGCATGTCTGAGATCGAGAGCCATGCGTCAGCCTCCAATGACAGTTAGTACATAAAGAGCTGCTTCAACAACCTCCAACAATGCACAATACTTTGCAAAATATGCAAGAAAACCGTTCCTGATGAAAGTGGAAACAACAAACTTGTTTTAACCCCTCGAGGCAAAAACATACAGTCAACTACAACCCGGCTACAAAGGAGGAGGTGCTAGACACTGTTCATGTGCGACCCAAATGTAAACAAATGACTCGCTAACTTCACTCCATATGACAGGATGAGCAAACAGTGAATGGAAATTATTGATCCAGTAACATGGTGGTAAAGGATGGCTTTACGCAGCTGGTTAAAAGCCTGACCCAAGATACAACATCCCATGAGGAAATATTTTTCTGTTTTATTATGTGCAGCTCCTGAAGAGTTACAAGGTTGTTACTTTAGTTATTGTTAAACTAAAGTGTTAAACAGTTATTTATACTTTTACTTTGTGCCGTACGTTTTCAAGTTTCACCATGGCTCAGCTAGTAGGTAGCAAGTGTTTGCAAACAAACAGGCATCTTCCATGCAAACTGCAGGCGACTGCGGCAATTTGATCAAAGCTATCACAAGGAGGTTTTTGGTGCAGCATCCCTCTTTTCAACTGATTTCACCTAGTGACTGCCAGCTACCACTCCCCAAATACACATTTCCTTTCCCTAGTAACCAGTGGTTGTATCGCATCCAATATGGTGGACAACTTTCTTTTTTTTTTGGTAAGAACAGCTATTGCCCCTTGGTGCTTTTAAAAAGAATGCACGTTAATATACTTCCATGTTGGTTCCACTTTTTAGACTCGGAAGCTACGTCCGTCTTTTATGCCACCTATGTGACACACAGGTGATTTTCTCAATCTGCACACCCTCCCCCCAAGTACCAAAGATAATAATGTACAAAGTATGATAACAGTCAATTTTCATACCATGGTATAGCGTCAAAGCAGCATACTGCTGCATCGCTAAAACCTACATCAATGCCTCCAGTAAAGAATGATGATTTGAAAGTAAGCTTTATTTGAGTTTACCCTTTGATGCGTTTACTGAAAGCTGAGCAGCATCAGACCAATATTAAAAGCCTGGCCAGGAGCAGAGGCCCAAAGCCAGATGGAATATCTGTTTAACCATTCACACCAATCTCAAAACAGTGGATAATTACAGATTACTGCATCAGTCTGAAAAGAGGACTGACAGGGCCACTTGAAGAGAAAACAGAACATGGGTGAAATCAGTGGGTAGCAGCAGCACTGAAATCAATTCAATTGTTAACTCTGAAAAAGTAGGTTGTAGGGGGATTTAACTTGGGTTTTGGCTAATTCAAAAACTAAACCTTAAAAGTTCAGCCAACCTGCTGTGTGTAGGCAGGGGGATGCCAATGTAGTTAATTTCCTTTAAAAGTAGTATTTTGTATTTTTATTGCAAGCTAATTTCTGCAAGTTCTAATGTCATAAGGGCTCAAATGATGCCTAATATGCTAGTGTTAAAATATATACCGATCTATCTATCTCTCTGTATCTCTCCATTTTCAATTTCCACCCTGGCTTATACCATTTGTAAGGATTGTATATTTATTCCATAATATCTAGGCTGTTCTTGCTTTCAAGGGTTTTAGTACAGTATGTTCTGTTTACTTCTACATGGATTAATCTGCCTAGTCATTGTTTCCTGATGCTTATAGATTTTTTTTTTCCTCTCTCATCTGTCACAACTGAAATCTGAAGCCTTTATAATCCACACTGCTTTCATGTGCTACAATCCACTTACAGCCCTAATTAAGAAGTTGTTTCACCAGACAGACGGGAAAGTGGAGAACTGGAAAGGGATCCAAGTCCCCTCACCTCAGGTGGAATGGCTAAAAGTAACTGCTTCCTCTTGTGACCTCCCTTTTTCTTTTCTGGCTGCTTTGAAAAGCCCTGACAAAGCCTTCATGGGGTTTCATATTTATCCTCTGCAAAAGGACCATGGATCAAAAGAGATAGGCAATTTCACATATCAGAGACAACACCGCAAGGGCTGTTTGTTGAGTGAAAACAAAATGCTGGCTTGCACTTCAATGTGTCAAGAGCTTACAGACCCAGGCTTTCTAACATAGCCTGCACTTAAGTATTTGGGGATACTGCTTCTCTGTTGACTACTTAAAATGCTTAAAAATTATTTACCAAAACATGTAGCTGTACGAAACACATACACATCTCCAGTGTCTGAAAGCGGTTTGATGGTAGTCTGTGGCTGCCTGCTAATCTTGCCTTTTTGCTGTTAGCGTCACCTTAGCCACTGTGAATGTTTTTCCTCCATTTCTAACAGTGGCTTGGACTTCTTCATCAAATTTTGCATCTGATAGAGAAATATGGTAATCTGATAGAGCATATTGTTAGTCTAAAGTGTCACTTTAGACGTTACTGCTATTCCCAATAACAGAGGTTATTATTTGGGCATTTTTGTATGAAAGGGAAAGTAAGCATGTTTGTCACTAATGAAATAGAGCACAATCATGGTCCTACACCTTCAGCAGAAAGGATTATGATGTTTAGTGCAACTTCAATGAGATCTGCTACCTTACCTTTGAACCACAGCTCAGCTAGCTCACCAGAGCTGCTTTAAATTGCACGCACGGCTATGTCCTCACCACTGATAGGCTGTTACTTGTGATGTTTAACCAATAAGATATTATGAGATACTTTTGTGTCAATGAGACACACTGCAGAGTGGTGTCTGAGAACTTATGAATTTATTTTATTGGAATTCTGCATTAAAAAAAACAAACGTAAAAAAAACTGAAAAATGCTAACAAATTGGTCAGGTTGATATTCAGACAATCCCTATAAGCAACCACCAATTTTTTAACAAGTCTCCACCTGAGTATGTCTGAGTCATACTACTTAACTAATTTCCTGATGGTCCAGTCCTTCATCTAGGTTATCAATAAGCTATATTTTTCAGGGATGACATCCTCTTTTTAATGTTAATTATGGTTACTGGTATTAGTGGTGTGAGCGTTTTTTTAAATTCAAATTTTGATTAAAATCGGCACAGCATTTGAGTGAGAATCCCAGTATTGAGTATTATATTGTTTTGTCAGAGCAAAGTAGGTTTATTCAATCATTCTGCTCTACAGTGTTATCTATTCACTGTTAGAGAGTATTTCTTGCTCTGTTATTTCTCAGGAGACAGCCCACCCCAAGACCTTAAACAGAGTGAACTCACATTCCAATCTCCAGCATGTAAAGAGTCAACAACACAGACAAAAACAGATTAAATGAAAAGGAAAGCTGAAGTAAAAGAGGCAGCATATATCATAAATCGGAACGGATAGAGAAAGGTCTGGCATGGCCACTCTGAGAGGGTGACATGGAAATTTGTGGAATGGAAAATAGATGGAGAGATAAAGATGAGGAATGTAGACAGAAATGATGAGTGTGTTATAGTCCTGGCATGCCATCCACAACAGGAAGAAAGCAAGCCGAGAGGAAAAGGCACTGTCAGTGACAGGCGAAGGGAGGAGGGAATTGTGGGAGGTGGGGAGTAAAGAAGAAGCAACAGAACTGAGATAGAAGGGGAGGATGAGGCAGTAACAGGGTAAGGGATGGGAGTATAGTGAGGCTAGTGTGGTATGTCATAAACAGGTAAGACCCCATTATCAGATACTGTCAGTGATGCACTACATGTCAAAAGGGAAAGTGCTAGTTGGCCAATTATGGGATTAAAATGTCCTCTTATTCCTCACTTTGCATTTGCCAGATTCTCTGTATGAGCACCTCCAAAGCCTTTCCTGTCCCAGATGGGGCTCAACTACACATTTGAGAGTTTTTGACCCAATCACAGTGCATCTGATATATATTTAAACTGCAGGATTTTGCTCGCAAGAAGACACCAAGGTCCTGGGAAATTCTTTATTTGAAAGCAGAAAAGAAATCCCCTGCTGTGTGCTTACGATAGAGGGGGTTCTTGCACACTGACCTAGGCTTTCTAGCAAAGCCTGCACTCAAGTCTTTAGGGATACCATTTCTCTGTCAGCTATAGTAGCTGAACATAATTAATGCATCTTGCAATCTTAACTGCTTGATGACAACTGGCACCTTTTTAAGCACATTACTTCAATAAACTAATAAGCTTTAGACAACTCCTGCTGCTTAATCTAAAAACATGTAGAGATGTTTCAACATCCCTAAGCACTTAAAATAATCTCTCAGCTGCCCACCATCAACCCTTGAATTTTTCTTCTCTCCTTCCTTTTTTCCCCTCCTCACATCCTTTTTAATTCAGCAGCTACATGTGTGACAGAACATGTGCGCCTCCACCTACACACTCAATTTCAATAGCCTACTTAATATTATAAATGCGACACAGCTTCCAGATCAGCTCAGCCTTGGCATTCACAGGCACCGACGAGGGAGGGCTGACAGCATGAGATGTTCGAGCACTACATCAGAGTTTGTTGGGATTTTTCTTTTTTTTTTGACGCAGCTGCTGCAGCAACCAAAGCAAAAGGACAAAGCAGTTCAAATGCTGTCGTGGAAGCAAGACATCTCCAGTGGTGCTGTTGTGTTGTTCGAGTTGAAAATTAGACCCATCCTAGTCACCCAGAGAACAGAAATGTGAGGTCTTTGACGTGTCCATTCAGGAGTTGTCGGTGAAGTGTTTCTGTGTGTGCGTGTGTTAACCCCCTGGAGGGGTAAAGCTGGTAGCCTGGGGGAAGACTCCACAGGTGGAGATGGCGGTAAAAGGAAAAAAAAAAAAAGAAAAACAAAAAAAAAAAAATTGTTTGCTCATCCTGTGGTTAAACCGCTTGATGAGCATAGCTTCTGAGGCATCTTCGTCACTTAAATGTAGCACTCTTACATCACTATTCAAATCTGACTAAACTACACTGACGGCCATTTTGATTAATGAGACTGGTGTTGACAGAGCCTTAGGTGGAAATAACTTCATGTTTGATTCCCAGCAAGTTCCCAGGTGTGCACTACTCTCTGAAAATAACACATTATATACAACTAACAGCATGAAAAAACACTTAAGTCCGGTGTTAAGAAATAAACTTTGCATCTCTCATCACATCCCTGACTGATCTCTACGCCAATCAACACATTACAGAGCTGTGAAATGCTGCAGATGTCCAAGCAACCCATTCAAAACGGCAGCAGCAATGCCTGATGACAGAAATGCACTGCAAATCATGCATTTGCACCAAGAGCTGCTCCCCCAGAAATATGACATTTCTCTGAAAGTACCCCCAAGTCATTACGACTGCTGCAGCGTCCACATGTAAAAAGATGAGACAGACAGCAAGGTTGGGATGCACAGGAAACCCACAAGAGCGGCTGCGGCTAGCCATCCCCAATTATGCAGCAGTCACGCAGAGACTTAACTAAACAACCATTACCTTTATCTGATCGTCATTTTCGCAAGATTTCCTGTGTCTTTAAGAGCAACGGTGGATCGCTGTCTGCATTTTCAACTGTGGTGTATGTGTGCATGTGTCAGAGAAGGCATCGTTAACTGAATGGTGTCTGAAAGCGAGCTCGTTATGACACAGGTAATTAAATCAGATACATGCTAAGGGAAAATAAAAAGAAAAAATCCACCCAGTACCACGCAGTAAACGTTACCTGAGCGCCAGTTAAACTTTTCAGCGTTGTTTTCTGTACGAAGCGTTGCTTAACATATATTGCATTTATCCAAACACTTAAACACACTGATTTTCAGTGCACGATTAGCAGCTAGACTCTGGTTAACCGAAGACTAATGGGTCTGATATCCCCTGTTTCTCTGTACGCACACCAACGGAGAAGAGAGCGCACTCACCTTTATTAATTTCCACCTTTTCGAGAGGAAAAATAACGCTCTCTCGGTCAGTCAGCGGCATACACAGACCGTAACTGCTGTAAAGTGAAACGGCTGTCAAATCTTCGTAGCAGAAAACCTCCGGTGCTCTTCTACCTTGTATCTGTTGCTGTCCGAGAACTCTGCCGACCGCCTCTCGGCTTGTTCAAATCAGAAGTTCATCCAAAGTTGCAGCGGTTCGCCCCGCCTCGCGACGACGATTAGGTCACCGCCTCTGAGCTGTACTCTCGCGATACGAATGGTCACTATTTATGAGACTGCGTAGTCTCGCGGTGACACGGTGAATTGAACGAAAAGAGGCCGGGCCAGTGCTAGTGAAAAAGGACGGGAGAGAGGGAATGCGTTGCTCTGGCAACACAATGGATGGGCTTTCAGCAATCCCTTTTTTCCCTTTTTTTCCTATTTTTTTTACTCAAGCCAGTGATGCTGTGGCAGGTTAGCGTGTTGATAAACACCATCTAATCTATCTAATGTTTGTATAACAGGAAGCTACCTGTTGGAATGTGTTCAGCTGGTCTGAAAGAACTACCATTTGGCTCATGAGTCAATAATGTATACCCCCACTTCATTACTTCGATAACAGTATATATTTACACAGGGGTAACTTTGACGCTATTTGTGTAAAACAATACACTCAAAGAGGTTTGTTGTGTTTTCCTTATTGGTAGCCTTTCAGTTGGTACTGGTGAAGCTCTGCCTTAGGAATCAAAATATAGATTAGTACAGCAAGTTTGGTTAGGCCAATAAAAATATAATACTTTTATCCTTTACCTGAGGTGAGATGTAGGAAAACAAGTTCACACCTTAAAAAGTAAAATATTTTAAGTGCAAGATTGTGCAAAATTAAGTTTTCTCCTCAAAGGTGTTCAGGTCAAAAGAGTCCTCCAGGCATCCTGAGTGCCTTTTAAAGGGATCCAGGTAGCACCAAGTATAATTGAGGAGGGGATGGAAAAGTCATATCAGCTCTTATTTTAGATTATAGATTTTTATAGAGTTTTTGTTTTTTCCATAGTATTTATTTTAATGTTAATAAAGATTATTAGGTAGGCTGTGTTAAGTCTATTAGTTTATTTCAATATAGCCTCTTTTCCACTAGTACCTACTCGGATCGACTCAGCTTGACTCGACTCGGTTTCGGTGGTTTTCCATTACAATTTAGTACCACATCAGTGTGGGTGGGGTCGTTTTAGCAACGTGTCCCGAAAGTCGCGTGACTTCATTTATATGCGACACAAACACAACAATGGAGGACACTGAGGCGATCACAGCTCGGTCGATGGCTTTTTGTCAGACTTAGAGTAAAAGAAGAGAGCCAGAGAAGGCTGCGGGCGGCGAGATGAAACACGGTGGTGTTTGTGTGTAGCCATTTCGCTCGTTGCTGGGTTTCAAAAATAGCGGGTTTGAATTGTGAAGTGGTCGCTATAATGACTCTTCCAGTGACTTCTCTTCCTGGCCAATCAGTGACATGCAGTCCGTTGATGTCACATTTTGGGATCCCTCTGATCGCTTGGAACCCCACCCAAGCGGGTACTAAAAAAGTACCTGGTACCCGGTACTACCACCTAATGGAAAACCCCTCAACCCCTTGGTCCCACATCTCACTGGACTCCCTGATTCGGCAGGTAACACAACTATTCTGACCATTGTCGATCGCATCTCCAAAGCAGTCACCTAGTCGCCCAGCCAAAGTTCCCATCAGCTCTGGGAACAGCTCGTCTCCTCACGGAACATGTCTTCCACCTGCACGGCCCCCAGTTCACCTCCAGGGTGTGGAAGGAATTCTGCTCAGCTCTTGGTGCTCAGGTGAGCCTCCTCAGGCTTTCACCCCCAGACCAATGGCCAGATGGAGAGGTTGAATCAGGAGCTGGAAACCACCCTGTGTTATGTAGCCTCCACCAATCAGTCTACCTGGAGCACCCATCTGACATGGGTAGAGTATGCTCACACCTCCTCTGCCACTGACCTGTCTCCTTTCAAGGCTAGCCTTGGTTATCAACCACCCCCGTTTCCATCCCAAGAAGCCGAACTCAGTGTTCCATCCGTACAACTCCATGTTCGACGTTGCTGCCAGCTTTGGAGATCCACCAAAGCCTCGCTTCTGAGAACTGCTGCCAGGAACAAGTGGCAAGCTGATCGTCGTCAGCCAGCACCACCATATGCTCCAGGTCAGAGTCTGGTTATCTACTAAACACATTCAACTTCGCACTGAATCAAAGAATCTTTCTCCCAACTTCATTGGTCAATTTAAAATTCAGTCTATTATTAACCCTGTTACTGTCCATCTGTCTCTACCCAGAAGTATGAGAATTCACAACTCTTTCCATGTCTCAAAGATTAAACCTGTTCATTCCAGCCACTTGTGCCCTCCGGCCGACCATGCTTAAGTGGCTTACTTAAGGCTGGAGGAAACACTCAGTCATTGTCAGATTGTTGCGTAAGCAAGTTACGCTCTCTGCCTCCGTCTTGTTCATTCTTCTCCGAATATTTTGCTTTGGACTGACTTTTCTCTCTGTGCAGACCTCACCTCTAACCCTGAGAACTGTGAGCCGAATCTTTTGTGTGTATGAGCCTAAGGAAGCGAGCAATCACCGCGACAGCCACTCTGGGAGTCCAAAAGCCTCACAGACCACTCAATATTCATTGTTTTCTCTCTGAGTTTTTGTACAATAAACCAGTTCAATTTTACAGTGCTCTGCGCCTGGGTTATCATTCTGTTGGTCTCACAGAAACCCAATACAATGGCATGTCTTGGGGGGTCAATTAGTAGTGATCTATACAAGGCTGCTCATTAACATCAGAGGCTGCTGCTGGGACTATAGGACACCGTTGGGCAACTTTGTTTTGTATATTCTTCAGTAGCTGATATGCACCTAATCTCTGCCTCAAGCCTCCTACTTTAATCTAGCCACTAAAGGCCATCCCAACAATTCAATTCAATTTTATTTATATATCGCCAAATCACAACAGTTGCTTTACGTTGTAAGGTAAAGACCCTACAATAATACAGAAAAACTCCAACAATCAGACGATCCCCTATGAGCAAGCACTTGGCAGCAGTGGGAAAGAGAAACTCCCTTTTAACAGGAAGAAACCTCCGGCAAAACCAGGCTCAGGGAGGGGCAGCCACCTGCTGTGACCAGTTGGGAGTGAGGGGAGGAAGACAGGGCAAAAGACACACTGTGGAAGAGAGCCAGAGATTAATAACTCATGATAAATGCAGAGCGGTGTATAAGCACATGGTGAGTGAAAAGAAGTGAGAGAAGAAACACTCAGTGCATCATGGGAAGCCCCCAGCACCCTAAACCTATTGCAGCGTAACTAAGGGAGGATTCAGGATCACCTGATCCAGCCCTAACTATATGCTAACTATCTCTTGATGCATGCTCAATAATCCAGGTAAAAGAATCCCAAAAAGTTGAATCTGTTCATCTGGACGTAGCGTTTTTTTAGTGGGAGAAACGTTTTGTCACCTTCTGGTAACTTCTTCAGTCTCAGCTGACTGCAGGCTTCCCCAACCTTATAAACAGTACATTGCATAATGACCGAAACCA
>VUQS01000071.1:0-14538 GCA_015108495.1 Heterochromis multidens | reverse complement strand
TCTACCTTCACTACCTCTGCTCCTTGCAGCTTCACTGTTAAACCCGTCTCCCTCTCATTCACACACATGTATTCTGTCTTGCTTCTACTGACTTTCATTCCTCTTCTCTCCAGTGCATACCTCCACCTCTCCAGGCTCTCTTCCACCTACTCCCTGCTCTCACCATAGATCACAATGTCATCTGCAAACATCATAGTCCACAGAAACTCCTGCCTGACCTCATCTGTCAACCTGTCCATGACCATTGCAAACAGAAAACACACAGTGATTGAATCAATTTAATCAGCTACTATCATGATATGACTTTATTCATTCAGTTGCACATTAAAGCACTGATAGTCCTGAAATATGTTTCTTGTTAGAATACAGTAGACAAAATGAATTACCTTTTAATTAGCAGAGGGTAGCACTTCCGTTCAATTTTGAAGTTGTCTTTTATGTTTCAGTGTTGCCAGTGTTTTTCTGAGTGACCTCAAAAACACTGACTTTTCTTCTTGTCTGCCACTGAAGACCTCACACACTACACTTTGTACATTGGCTCTCCCTTTTCCCATTTGTTCGCTGTCATTTGAGTCAAATCAACATCGTCTGTGTTTGTGTGTGTGCGCAACCTTGCTACATTTTATACTTCCTTCTTCTGTCAGTTTTTTAACCTTTGTATACCCTGTAAACCCTTTTTTTTTTTTTTAATAAATATTTAATGTATCTGACCTCGCTAGCAAAGCTCTGCTTTTCTCTGTCTCCATCAGACTGGCCAAGTCCCGCTCCGAACCCGTCTCTGACAATGCAGCTCTGAGTCTCCTGGAGGTCTCCACTGAGAATCTGTTGCCTGTCTGCAACAATGAGTTTAAATAACACATACTGGCAATAGCTGCCCAACGTACAGCACCACAGAAATTAGACAAAAAGCATACACTCCAGTACCCAGGCTGACAAAACAGCATGCTTTACTCGATCAGACAGAAAAACATATCACCCTCCCTGGTGCACAAACTGAATGAGGGAGGCTGTATTTGATATTCAGTCACTGCTGCAGAGAAGCCAGAATGAATACCCTGATATTATGAAATGTTATTTCTGTGAATGCCTGCCAGTCAAAACACACTTCACTCAGTGTAAACAGCCATCTCCTGCCATATTAAAATTTGGTCCACACAGTGTGCAATACACCACTGCAAAGCAAGCAAGGATGACAAATTTGTACACAATGAAACTCACACAGAAGAACACAGGATGAAGTTTGGAGTCTCCTCCTTTTAGTCATACTTTGTGAAACATTTTCACATATGGATTCCACTTGTAAATTGTGATAAAGATTGCACAAACCTGTAGTTTGCGTCACAGTCCAAAGATGTGTCTAGTGTATATAAGTCTGTTATCTCTTTCCGAAAATGTGAGAGCTCTCTGATCTTGTTGTTTGTTTGGTGCAGTAACAGCTGCCAGTCTCAGCACTTGCTGGAAGAAGTCCAGTGTTAGGAGTCATCATCAGACACTGGTGTGAATGCTCTGTCATGATACTGAATGAGTTTTGCATGAACCATACAGTTTGTTGTACTGAACAAACCATTTCTTTGGAGGATGAAGCCTCCATTAGACAGAGACATATACAAGCATGTGTCATGTTTTTCCTGGCAACATGGTCCGTCAGGAAATGTTTCTTAAAGAAGAATACGTGTAACATTTACATTCTGGAGTGCAGTTCTTAAATTTTATCGCCAGCTAACTGTATATGAACTTAGGTTTTTGGTCCCAAAATCCCAATATTTGAGGGTATTTACTTTTATTTGCTTGTTGTGACCTTTCTCAGCAGATTGATGTGCCAGGTTGTCGTGGGGATGGTTAAGTTTGTTAAATATCAGGTTATTGTTTGCAGCAGGTGGGGGTTGGGATCCATCTTATAAATAATAGAGATAATTTATAAGAAGAGAATTTAGTTACCCATTTCTTCATCCATCTTTTGTTACATGACCAAAAAATTCTTAAATCTGAGTGCCTCTTTCTGCTTTTTTTTAACATTAAATGGGTTACCTCAAGCAATTTAGAACTGCAATAAATAGAATAAAATTTATACTAACAGTGATCGAAATTTAAGTAACAGAGGCTGAGATGTTGTGACTTTTAGTTCCAAAATCCTGCCAACTGTTTTCTACAGTGCAGCACCTAGATTCTGAAAGTTCACCATACTACCGATTTGCACCCCAGGCTTTATGTCAAAGATTTGTAGTTTCTGTATCCAAGTTAATCTGAGCGTAATGTGTAAAATATTCCTGTTAAGATAAACAAATTGTAATCATATTCAGCCACCACAATACTCATGTGGGTGAATGAGTGATCAAAAAAATCTGACAAACCATTACTGTTTGCATTGCATAAATAAAAATTTAATTTTAATGTTAAGAAAACTGTCTTAAATGTTTAGTATAACAGCGTATTTACTCTTGAAGAAACAGGCTGACATTTCTGTAACAATTATCACTGTCTTACTGGAATACAGCTTATTCATAATGAAAGTTTTGTATCTCCTCATTCATTCAGCTGTCACTGTACATAAAGACAATGTTACTGTTAATGATGTTAGGTTATGGGAAATGTATTTCAAGCCCAAAATCCTAGACTAAAGAAACCTATTTCCATATGCTGTATTTTTTCAGTGTCAAAGCTGTATGCATTTACTGTATGTATACATATTGTATCATTATAAATGAAGTAGGATGACTAGAGTCAGGGCTTCACACAGGTGGGTTTTTTTTAATCACTCTTATTGAGATGTGAATGTGTAGATGCTTGTGTGTTTTTGCATTAGGATAGATGATTTGTACAGATTTAAATGACTGTGGGTTTTACTACTACAGAAGTTGCTTATTTTTCTTTCTTTCTTTTTTTGTACATGATTATTAGGTAACACAAAATCAGTCATCACTTGGTATATTTAATTCCATAGTTCACATTTTCCTCTTTTTACTGCAATGTTGCAATTTTCCTTTTCTTTCAAACATTTCTTTTCATGAGTAGAAATGATCAATCCCAATTTTTTATTTTTTTTATTAGACTGTGCAGTTTATTTATATCCACCACTCAAATGATGTTTGTTGTCAAGAGGATATTATATTGTGCCACAGTCTGGCTGAAGTGGTCTTCTCTGTATTCACGGCATCATGACTGAGAATAATTGTGGCGGTGGTAGGTGGGAGGTAGCAGGGAGCTCTGTATTGTTGTCATGACACCCGCTGCAGAATAATTGGATGGCTTATCAGGTTACGACATGAAGCTTAATTACATTGTTTCATTCCTGACCGGCTGAAATACCAACTCTATTACAATTTTAAAGGAAAACTATTTAGTAGGGACACCAGAAATACCCTGTATCATGTCAAGGATAGTTTAGGAAGCTATGTGTTCATTTTAGTATTGACTGTGAAGTTGGAGGTCAGCAGAGTGCACCATCTGTGTGATGTTGTAATGCACAGATGATCTGTACTCACCTTTTTCAGACTCATCGATTGACTGATTGATTCCTGTGTGGATTCCTGCTGATTCAGTGCTTTTGAGAGATATTTTAAGATTGGCTGCTGTACAGGAGCTGTCAAATCAGAAGTGGTTTTCATTTAAAACAAACAAAAACAAACAAACAATAGTTTTAACTCTGTGAAGCCTGACACATCAAATATTAACCACGTTACATTTTACACCTCAGGTAATTTGGAAACGGGCATACTGCTAAAACATACTATTAATTGTATTGGGAACATTTCATTTTTTTATGGTTTTAAAAGCTTTATTTTACTTTATGCTGCGGCAATTATAGCAAGAACAGGTTGCATAGTTTAAAATAAAAATGACACGTTAACAATGATAATATCTTAATTTACCACTCTAAATATTTCTGATCATTACATTGCAATCATGACGGCAATTAGCTCATTTAAATACAAAACAGTGCATTGAGTGTTGTAGTCAGTTCAGACTACATCATGAAATGCAATAAAATGACAGTGTAGTAATTTGCAAATCTGTTATAACTAATAGTAGAAACAGTAAAAATGTAATTTGCATTGTAATGTTACTAAAATGAGAAGCTAGTGACTTTTGGCATGTAGGCAACTATTGTAGTAACAGGCATTCAAAGGCGTGTTCCTGCCTGTAGTGCACAATTAATCCACTACTGGGCCAAAGACATGAGTGAAATTGTATGGAACAGGTTTTGTTGTACAGTATTTATTATGTTGATGGCAGAAAAGTCCCAGAAATTTACATTAGAAATTGTGGTACTGTATAGGTTTAAAGCAAAATGATTATTTGTAAATTAATTTCAAGTAAAAAAAAATGTAATATAATTTAAGAAAAAGAAAGTCCTGCATAAATTACATTATGACAGATAATTCCATCAGGCTCCTCACAGTTTTGTTCCATGTAGCCAGTATATTGGATACAGCGCATCAATGTGGCAGATTCCCAGCAAATCTTGACTGGATGCGGTTCTTTGGCTCAGCTGAGATTTTTGTCTTTGGAGGTGGAGAGAGAGACCAGCGCTTGGAGGTACAGCATGCCAAACTGAGTCTTATGTGCACTGAATACAAATCACCCTGTGAGGTTCTGAGCCCAGAAAGCATTTTAGGCTTTTAGGGTTTTAAAAATGAGAGAGTTTCGACTGGGAAAGCCAAGTATTCACAGAAAAGCTACTGTACTCTTACCCCAAATAAACACTGACGTTTACAGTATGAATTTACTTTATCAAGGTGCTTATTTTCTATCTATGCAAATAGTGGGTTTCCAGCAGTGTTGTGATATTATGTTAATAGCAGTTTGTGTATGAATCACAAGCAGGTGTCCTAATCTGTGTAAAATTGTGTACAGAATTTTGAGGCTGTTATGGTTTGTTACATATTTATGCATAATAAAGGACTTTGTACAAACACTGCATTGCTGAACTGTCATTTTAATTACAGGATTAAGAAACCAATTTGCAGAAGCCTGTGTTTTATTAAACTAGAAGCCTTCTGTCGTACTGTTTAATTGCTAAGATCCCATTTGGAAACTACCAGAATATCAATATGATTCTAAAATTGCTCCATAATTAAGTAGGAAGTTTTAACAAATCTTCAGAAAGAAGCTTTAAAATAGCTGTTCAGTTTGCAGACAAACAGATCAAAATCAAACATTTCAGTTTGTTTTGTCTTTAATGATTTTGCTCTTTCTGCTGAACTGTCCACAGCATTTCAATTCTGACACAAAATTCAATCCATACTCTTCTCAAACATTTCCCAGGTTACTGGTCAATCAGAACCAAGGACATGCACTTGTTTGGCTGTCTGACTGCCACAGTCACATCAATAGATCTCTTCATTCAGTCGACTGCTGTTGCCTGATTAAAGGTTAAAAAAAAATGCACACCATTTGTAGTTAAAAGTATCTGGTGAATCTTTTTGGTTAGCAATAAAAATGGGCGTGTGAATTCTGACTGACTTCACACAGGCACACATTTATATGTAAACCATAGGTTGAAGTGATCTTACAATATTGTATGTATGCCAGCATATAAAATTTGACTAGCGCAACCCTTCTTGAACCCTTCTACAGTGTGTACCCTAATCCGCACATTCTCACTTCACCACACTGCTAAATTGTTTTGAAATGAAAATTAATGTTATTCTTTGTGGGCTTGAGGCAACTGTTGTTGTGATTTGGTGCTATATAAATTGAATTGAATTGAATTGAATGGACTTCTAATAATAGTAATATGACATGGAGACCTACATTTAAAATACAAATTTAGGTTGAAATTTTAAATACTACATACACGGATAGACTGATTTATAACTCTTGGTTCTATTCAAAGATTTAAGGAGAGCACATGCATTTGACTGCTAATCTTCCTCTGGCTGGAAACTCTTAAGTCTAGCCTATAACTGTGAAACCTCATCTACCATTGATGAGATTGGTTTTCATATTGCATTCACAGACGAAATCTAAAGAAAAGGCTTTTGCACAGTACTGTAGAGTTTTATTGAATGAAGAATGATCACATATTTCTGTACAAGCTCATCTGGAACAGTTAACTGAAGTGTTAAGGGCTTTTTCCCACACAAGTTTAGCCTTTTTAAAAAAAACAAAAACAAAAACCCAATCTAATCAGCTCTGTGGGCATGTGTTTCTGTCAGCTATCTGAGTGAGTGTTTGTTTAGACAAATTAATTAGGGTTGGCAAATATTTTCATTTCTAAGGATGCATCACGGTAGGGTGCCTCCAATCTCATTATCAGACTGTGTGCAGAAGTGGGAATGAGAATCAGCTCTGACACAAAGTGGTTTTAAAAAGTGTGTGTGTAAGATAATTGATCGATCCATTCTCGGGGTTAAAATATTAGAGATTCATGGCAGAAGCTCACTATGCAGACTTCCAACAGTTGGATGCATACACAACTGGCTAATCAAATAATTCATGATATCAAGCATGGCCTGTCTTCTAATTTAGATCATAAGATAAAAATTAAAAGTTTGCTTTCAGAGAAGATTTCACCGTGATGAAAATGTTGTGTGACAGACCCATTGTGTATCAGAAATCACTGATTCTGGGTGAACGAAGAGTATGGAGTACCTGGCCCGCCCTCAGAAAGGAGATCAGCCTGTCATGAGTAACTCACTGGAGACTGCAAAGGCACTTGGTGTTATTTCATTGTATTGTAGCATTGACAACAACAACAAAATTATTAGTATGCTGCTTCTGTTCCATATGTGTGAACTGGGGTTGATACAGTATAAGCCTTGTTTTGGTGATTATACTAGAGCGCATATATCTCTGCACTTAAACTGCTCTCGGCTCACTGCGTGAGGAAGCAGAGCTCATCGCAGACTACCTGCATGTCATGTCAGCAGAGTCTGGAGCAGCCAATTAAACCCCGGTGTATGAAAAAAACAAAAAGCATTGCAGAGTAAGAATATTCAATGTCATCACCAGACTTATTTTGTATGGAAGCAATAAATAGCTTGCAGTTAAAAGTGCTCTGTCATTGTTTTGCTTCCCGTGCAGTAATCCAAATCACCTCAGGACCTAGACATTAAATTAAGGTCACATAAGATGGAGAAAGAAAAAGCTTTTCTCTCTGGCTTCTTTTCATTTAGTTCTACAGGAAAAAATATTACACTTGACATAGTTAAACAGTCATTCTAAATTTGGAATTATTGTTTAACTTCGGGGGGATATGTTGATTACCAATGTCATATTGTCCTTTGTGTCCCGTGATATGGCAATGAACAGCTCATTTAGTATTCATAAGTGTGTAATTGATTGCTAATAGGCCATTTAACACAATTTTGTAATGGGTAATTAGTGACTGATAAGGTGTTCCGCCCTGCTCTAATGGCTTAATATTGTGTTGGTAATGGTTGTATCGTTTGATACTGAGACTCCATGGAGACCAGCTTGTGGAGGTCAGATAGGCTGACACTTTACTGCAGCTGAGATTGTTATCATGGGGAGGGGCATAACCTGCATTTCATTTTTTAGCACATTTACTGCTGTAGTTACTCATATAAATGTGCAAGCTTTTCAGTGCATGCCTGTGAACCATCACTGTTGAATTTCTCCTTTTCTATTCATGTATATGCAGTGAGCATGTGGGGCCATTATGAATGTATTTGTAAAAATAGAATTTTAGAACACACAGTAGAAGCAGTTTTAAACAAACCATTTTCCTTAACATAACTTGCAGTGAGGTTGCTATGAATTTGTATTTCTATAGATCTTCATTGCCCATCTATTTTGGCCACAGTACTGACAGACAGGAGAGAGCTAATATTGGAAAGATGGGACCAAGTTATACAATAATGAAGGTAGACTCCAATGCAAACCCATTTTTTTTAATAGATTTTATTTATTTATAGCCACACTATATCTCTGGATCTCTGAATCACATCTAAAATCTAACCACTTGGCCCTAACAGCCCATAAATCAATTGGACAACTAATAAAAATTGTCTGCTGTACTGCACTGGGAGTGAGTTAAGAGGGAATACAATATTACCTATTAATCCCCAGGACACTGTAATCTCTTTCTATTTTAAGATGCACTGTATTCTTAGATACTTCAGTGTAATTACATTTTTGATTAGGAACATTCTAGTTTAAAGGCTAGATGAAATGGCTCATTGAATTTGTTCTGTGAAGTACCGCAGGAGACGGTCTCATAACTTCAGGCTCATTATAGATAAACGCAGCAGCTGCTGGTGAGTTAACCAACTGTTCTGAGCTGTTGTAAGGTTTATTAGTGACTATTTTAACCAATTAGGTTGTTTATCATTAACAGCAAACATAGGTACAGTTACTTCTTGTACATTCATGTGTTTGTACCATAGAGTGCACAGTGCATGGACACTTTGACATCACTCTTTCACTGGTTTAGAAGCCTGATTTTTGAAGCCTCAGCTTTAGCCTTATGAAGTGACCATATTTGGACAAGAGGTTGGAGTGTTATGATATCAGCTAATCCTGGGTAGCTTGGTAGACAAGCTGCATCCACAGACTGCGTGGATACATGGCACAGATGCTTGCTAAAAAGTGACAAGTGAAAAATACCATTACCATGTTGTTAATCAGATACTTGGAAATGAACTTGCTCCAAAATCCACCAACACCACCAGAATTCCAGTAAAGGTGATGCCTAGCAGAAATCAGCTGTCTGTGTTAGCATCTACCTGTCAGTCAAAGTGGTCACAGCACTAACAATGCATAACTTTATGTCTTACTACAATTTAAAGGAGTCAAAAAATTCACCCCCCTCTTACAGCTGTCAAGAAGGAGGAAATTAGGTGTGAAGACAAAAACTATTTTTTCTATCTGTAAACATGTTTACTTGTGCTGAATAGTCAGGCATTTTAACGTGGTACTGGGATTGACTTGCTTTTGAAGCCATATTCAAGTGGCCATTGAAGGAACTTAAGTTTTGTCATGTGCATGCTGGCAATTCTTTTCACTAAAATAAGTGAATAAAAGCAGCCCTGGAGGGTTCTGCTTTGTTTGCTGTACAAATGTAATGTACAGTTTCATATCATGACATTAGTTCATAGATTTTTATTGAGCTTTTGTCTTATTACATCAAAGAAGAGCTTTAAGACAGCCATTTGTCATTCTGACTCAAGGGTCACCTCTTGAAGAGCTTTAACAAGACATGACTTTATCTCTTCCAAAGCCTTGTCAGTGTCCATTACATGATATCACCGTCCCAACTGTATCAAGCGATCTTTTCTCTGGCCCCTAAACCTATCAGAAAATAACAGTGTGTAGATTTAATACTATAAAAGGTGATTTGTGGTAAAGAAGAAACAAAACTATTCCCAAACTCAAGTAGAAACTTAAGTACAGTCATATTAAAAGTTGAGGTCTAAGGTTTGGCAGAGGTTTGGAACCTGTACATGATGCTTTTACTGCTGAGATTTTTATTTATTTACTTCTCCAGCATGTGCCAAAAGTAAGTAAGCAGGTAGTTAAGTAAGTAATTTATTTATATAGTGCTTTTCAAGACAAGAAACCAGTGCTTTACAGAGGTATGAGAAACACTGCTATTGCAGGATATAAATGAATGTGTCAATTTTCAAGCATTGTGCACATTTTGTACCTCAAAGTGAGGAAACTGAGTTTTGATTTTGGCTACCACATCATTAACGGGCTAATTTGTATCTCTTGGAGAGTATTACTTGGATTAAAACACTTTTTTGTGAAGGGGCTTGCCAAGCAATTTGTGCATGAAATGCACTTTCCTAGTGTAAGTCTTGGCCCCCATTTAATCTTTGTAACATTCGATGAGCATTTTATGTGTCAGAGTGCAATTTGTGCAAAGTTAAAGTGATTTATGCATTTCAGTGAGAGAAAGTTTATTACATTAGCTTCAATTTAGTAATGGGACTTTCAAAAGAAGGTTTATTTTACACTTTAGAAAATACAATTTGCAGGAAATGTACAAGATGTAAAATAAAACACTGGATGATAAACGACAGTACCCTTTTCGAAAAGCAGATAAAATAGAAGAATAAAAACATTAAGAGCTTTGCTGTACTGCAATCATGTTTATTTCTCTATTTTGGGGCATCTAACTTAGAATGCACATTGAAGGCTATTCTACACGCAAATAACGTGCATGCAGCTTTATTAGGAAATGGATGAAGTATATACAGAGATGTTTGTTTTACATGAAGTACGAAAAAAAAAATACATTGTTATCCAAACAATGGCAGTTTAATTTTAATAATAGGGAAAAAAAAAAACTAAGAAATGCAGTGATTTAGATTCTTAAAAATTAATTTTAGATGAATGTTTTTGCTTTCTCTCCTTATTAATCTACTCACTCTATTCAGAAAATAATATACATTTGTGATCAGGCAGTTTTTAACACTATTTGCACTTGTCTATAACATGTGAACGTGGTGTCTAATTGCGCATGCTAATATCAAAAATACACTGCGTATTTAAAGTCACTAAGACAGGCTTCCCAGAGATGATAGGTCGTATTGTGTGTATTGTATTGCAATAATATACCAAGCACCTGGCAAAGACATCAATGTTAACTGCACCATGGGTTAACATTAATCTATGTACAATAAACCCGCAGGGGTAGGATTTTGTTGTAGTTACTGTGTAGTGTTTCTGTGTGTAGGCATGTGTGGAATTCTATAGGATTACTGGATGGGGTTCGCACTGTGTCTGTAGTTTTGTGTTGCATTTTCCTACAAATACTGGGTGCATGCAGGTATTTTGTCAACACTTTTTTTCACTGCTGATGCCCAACAGAAGGCTCATATATTTCTCTCCTTTTCTCCACTTTCATTCCCTTCATCAGTGAGAAAGGTCAAAATGCTTTGATGGTACTGTAGAAGAGACTGGATTTTAAGTTTGGCTTCCTTCTTCTCAAACTTCAATGATGTTGATTGATGGCACAGAAGGGTGAAACTGCAAAACAAGACAAATAAGTATCAGTCATTGCTGTTTTTTGTACATTATCATAGAATACAAATGCAGTATTGCGTTTGCTGATTTAATTGAACCATTAAACCTGGTATTAAAAATGTGTTTTCAATTCTAACTTTTGTAAAATGTGGGGATAGTAATATAACAAAAGTAAAAAACAGCATACTCTTTTTATCTTTGTGAAAATCTCATTATCCTTTAGGTTATGTTAATGCATGGTGTATTGGTTAATACATGTGCCTTACAGATGAAAGATCCTTAGTTTAAGGGAGGAGACACAAACCAACCTCAGGAGGGGCACAAGCTTGTGTGCTCTTTTTACTGGGCCCAAGCCCCAATAAATAGGAAGCTTGCATCAGGAAGGGTATCTGGTGTTGCCATCAACTATGGCAACCCTTTGGGAAATAAGGGAGCAGCCATAAGGGTTCACAAACTTTTTCCTTCAACTCCATCTATTGTTAAATTTGATGCTATGTATTTTGTTTGGACATTGTTGGATAATATGTTGCAAACCACTGCTGGCTTACTGTAGTTGCACTGTCTTATACAAGACAACTAATTTTAATAATATATATTTATAGCTCTATCGATTGAACAATATCAAGAAATATCAAAAATATATTTAGTATTTGAGATACTTTAAACATATATTTCTTAGTTACATCAGTTTTTTATATTTTTGAATATGCAAGATGAATAGTTAATGTTCTGCTTTTTTAAAGAACTGACAAAATGTGGCCCCATTCTGTCTTTAGGCGGAGATATGTCACTGTCTCGATAATAAACGCTATAAGACTTTTGTTGGGTTGAGAGTGAACCAAGTGTGCTGGTGACTGAATCTAGGAAGAGAAGTAGGTGCAAGGTTTCTGACAAAAAAATAAATAAATAACTAAGTTCAGCTACCTAATAAGGATGAGAGAACTCAACGTGTAGCAATGTTAAATCCTTGCTTGAGGTCAAAACTCACAGTGGAAATGACCTTGATAATTGATTGGTCACGGCCTCACTACTAAGCCTTAACTGCATTAATCTGTCCACTACAGTCTGCTGCTTTTTGAAGCATTGCTATGCCAGTGCTTTATCTCTGTATTTTTCAAGACAGGGACTTAATCTGGACTTTTAATTACCAGTGAGTCTTCTAACCAAAAACCACACTTTGAATTATTATACGGACAACTACTTTTATGTAACCAGGTCTGTATATTTTGTTTGTGTAAATACTGGACAGTTGCCAATTGAGAAATGCATGATCCAGTGGAAATTTATTATATCGGTGTGACTCAGGATATCGGATTTGTGATAGTTTATAGCATATTAATTTAGGCACAACACTGTTAAGTATACAACTACTATGGCAAGAGAGAGAAAAAAAAACTTTTGTCACAGCAATGTAATATACAGTAGTAATAGATATGGTCTGTATAGAGAGACTTTACTTGGATGTATATATACAGCTTCTTGAAGCTGGTGTGCTTTTGATGGTTAAACAAGAACTGAATTCATATATTTCCATCTGTGTGTGGCTTGAATCCAGAGATTTCACCTTGCTCCTTAGCAGTCCTCCACTGTGGTGCTCAGGCGTGCTTCTCTCTGATGACGGCTTGGCCTTCTCCTTATTGTTGCTGGAGTCGTTGTCCTTGATGATGTCATACTGCCGGCAGAATAGGGCAATAACAGCTGCCAGGAGGTGAGAGAGGGGCACATTTGCAACACACACAAAAGAGGATAGGAATTCAGTCGTGAGGCAGCTGTCAATCACTGTCATGTCACCACTTCCTCTAACAGTGCATGGTGAAATGCCATGTGGATAATGGAATTTTGTTCCCACGGGAGGGTGATGGCTGCGCCTTTATCTCAAAGCTTGAAGGAGAGTTATTCTCTATATGCTTTGCTTTCTTTCACTGCTAAATCTGCCAGATGCAGATTTGCCTCCAATTTGGATAAGTACTGTATATTCTCAATTATCTTCCTTGCTTCACTGAGGTCATGAATTTTTATGGGAGCGCTTTTATTAAATATTCAGAAACTGATATACAGTTCTGGTAATGAGAGTTACAGAGCTGTACTGAGGCACATTCATTAAAATATTATTCATGCATCATGTAAGTCGTCTCCAATATTGCAGCCACATGTCACTGCCTCTGCGGCAGAAAGGTGCTACTGGTACTTCTGCATTTGCCCTCACTTGTTTCATCATTGAATTACAATGGCATTTGTGTAATTTGAGAAATTGGCCCAAATGGTTTACATTTCAGTCAATTTTAATGTTTTTAAAAGTGCAAACAAAGTGTAAAGTTACTTTCCTCAGGATATCAACAAAAACTTCAGCTACACAGCGTTGTAAGTCTGATGGTTGTTCTTCGTTACACTTTAAGCATGTTTTAACCAAGAGTGACTTACTACATTGAAATGTTATACAATATAGCAGAAAGGATAGCAATATTTTAAAAATCACTTAATTATTTTATCTATTCAGCAACAAGCTAAAGTATAACAGAGTTATACTACACTGCTCAAAAATTAAGGGAACACTTCAGTCATTTAAACTTCAGGGATATTAATCTCTCCAGTTAGGAAGCTTAAACCATTATGAATCTATTTCACCTGCTTTGGAGCAAATAAAAGTGACAACAGGTGCACTGGCGAGGAAACAATAAGACAGCTCCAAAAAAGAGAACGCTTTTGCAGGTGGTGGCCACAGACCATTGCTCTGTCCTTATCCCTCCTGACTGATGACTGATTTTTCTCTAGTTTTGCTTTTTGCTAGTGTCCTTGTCACTTCTGGTAGCATGAGAGTGTACCTGCAGCCCATTCACGTTGCATAGGTAGTCCAGCTCCTCCAGGATGGCACATCCACACATGCTGTCACAAGAAGCTTTGCTGTGCCTCCCAGCCCAGTCTCAAAAATATGAAGGAGTTATCAAAACATGGGCAGCTACACAAGGAGGGCTGGACAGGACCGTAGAAGGGTGTCAACCAAGCAGCAGGACTGGTATCTGCTCTTCTGTGCAAGGAGGACCTGGAGGAGCACTGCCAGAGCCCTACAAAATGAGCTCATGTGCACATTTCTGACAAAACTGTCAGAAATAGACTCTATCAGGGTAGCATAAGGGCCCAATGTCCTTTAGGGGGACCTGTGCTCACAGATCAGCACCATTCTACTTTTAAATATCCTAGGATATTTAAAAGTAGAATGGGAGGCAGAGCCTTTAGCTTTCAGGCCCCTCTTCTGTGGAACCAGCTACCAGTTTGGATTCGGGAGACAGACACCCTCTCTACTTTTAAGATTAGGCTTAAAACTTTCCTTTTTGATAAAGCTTATAGTTAGGGCTGGATCAGGTGACCCTGAATCCTCCCTTAGTTATGCTGCAATAGGCTTAGGCTGTTGGGGGTTTCCCATGATGCACTGAGTATTTCTCTTTCTCTCACCGTGTTTTTACACCTCTCTGCATTTAATGAGCTATTATTAATCTCTTGCTCTCTTCCACAGCATGTCCTTCTCCCTTCACCCCCAACCGGTCGCGGCGGATGGCTGCCCCTCCCTGAGCCTGGTTCCGCCGGAGGTTTCTTCCTGTTAAAAGG
>VUQS01000068.1:0-10514 GCA_015108495.1 Heterochromis multidens | reverse complement strand
AATGGAGGAAAGAAACTGATCCATCTCACTCCATTCGGCATTACTTGTAATTGTTCATACTTTTCTCATAATTTTCTACAGTAACAACCCCTTTAGCAGGTCTCATGTTACTCTAACTTCTCTACTTCTACTTCAGGCTTATTTGTATACCTTCATACAAATGCAGTTTAAAGGGCTTTTCACAGTGATAAGATATTAAAACTAAAATGGTTTACATTCAGCATCACAGTGAAAGAAATTACAGAAGGACAGAAGAAAGCCCAATTACTCAAACAAAGAAAAAGCAAGAAAACAAAACTGCAAAGGAAGAGCAAAGATTACCATAAAATGAATGAGTGAGTGACTACAAGAATGAAAGCTCCCGAGATTGCTTTCAACAGAGTGCAGATGTGAGTCTCAGATTTCTAGTCTCAGATGATTCCTGAGAGCTGAAGTAGAAGCTGAAGCAGCTATGAGTAAAGCAGGCTGATTTCAGCCAGTGTTCCCATCTCTTCTGTCATTCTGCTGTGCAGTGGGGCTGTCAATGGACTATGTGAATAGGTGGAGTTCCTAATGAGACACCAGTACTGCGAGAGCTTGGCTCAGACCAGAGCCCAGTTTCGCGGACCCGCCCTGATGCAGCTGTTGTGCGCTGCAGGCTGCACTGTAAAGACTAATGGAGCTCACACCCACTCATATTACACATGGGAACAACTATACACACATAAAAACACAATGAGGAATTGAAGCCAAAAAAAAAATAAAAAAATCAAGAACCCTGCATACTTTAAAGGGGACATGTTCCATATTCTTTTATTGTTGGCTTCAGTATCTTTGCATGATTCACTGCTCAAAATTATCCTTATTTATCATATATGGAGGCTTGGTGCTGCTGTTCAGTCATCTCTAGTTGTGTTACACAAAAACGATGGTTAAATATCATAATTGACCTTAAATGAGTATCTAAGGACAGCACTACAGCTCAGCACCTGCAGACAGTGGACCATGATGCACTGGACTGATAGGGGATAATGGGGATTCTATTTGGCTCTGATTGATTTTGCCAATGTGCATCTCGTTAAAGACTTCCCGGCTACTAGAGTGTTTGAACCAGACGCATTCTTATCAAGATGCTCAGCATCTCAGAAAGGACCAGACAGTGCCGTCAAATGGAAATTAAGTTATAAATAGGATCTCACAACTTAGTTGGGTAATCTGGATGTTTTTCAATTTATAATAGTGACAGATTAAAAAAAGATGACCCCCGCCCCACCCCCATAATAAAAAAAGAAAATATACATACACATAATACTTACAAAGCACTCAGTGAGCATATTTTTCTGGACTTATTCAGATTGTGGTTTTCAGCTTTCTCAAGAATCGAATGACTGAAGCCATTTTTCACAGGGCCCCAAAAACAATAAATAATATTCGATAAAAGCTTACATTAAATTGTACAGTGCTTCCTTTGTGAGAGTTTTAGATAATCTGACTGATTAAAAATTAGTGAAAGTTAACGTTAACATTAGAATTAGGTTAGGGTTTGGAACTTAGTTGTGATGGATAAATTGAGGGTTGAGAGGCTTGGGAATACATTAATGCGTAAAGAATGTCCTCACCAAGATAGCCAAACAAACGTGCCTGTGTGCATATGCCCACAACACACACACACACACACATAGAGTGGAGCAGCCAGCAGTCACTGAGAACAAATTTTAGCCAAAAAATTAGAATTCCTAATCCGAATGATCTCAAACTCAGCCCTGCACTTACTCAAGTCCTCAGCAATATACCCTGCCAAATTTGAAGCGAATTGGATGAAGAGTAGTTGAGATAGATGAGGAACATAATGATGGACAGACAGAGATATCTCAAATTATTACTAAAATGATACAAAGACAGCCAAACATAGGAGGCAACATTTTCATTCATGCATTTTCATAAGTGAGTAAATACACTAATTTAAAATGTTAATAAAGAGAATAAAATCTGAAAGAATTATTTCACATCCATACCCATATATACCCCACACTAACTCGTGGACTAGCTTTCCTCCAAATATCACTGAAACCTGCAGACTTTTTTTTGCGCAAGAAACAAAAAGTGGTACCAGAAACACAATCTTAAAGTTAACAGATGCTTAGTATGGTCTTTGAGAGTTTCTTTTTCCTCATTGTCCCATTAGCATTATGAATATTTGTGGTAAACATGACGGTGTAGGTGGAACTCATTGCATGCCGCAGTTATCACCAAAACTCAGTTCATTCTTATGTCATGGAGCTTGTAGATAATGGCTCCAGTGTTACTAACTGGTCCTAACTGGTGCCATGCTGCCCTAAGCAACAAGACAATGGTGGCTATTCTGCTTTGGCTCAGAGAGAGTGTAAGTGGGTGTAAGGAATGACCAGTCAGGGGAAGGGGACAGGGGTGCCCAATATGGCCTCCACACAGTGACTGGACTGTGTGGCAGTCTGGAGGGGGGGATATAGCACCACAAAGATCTGTCTGTCTGCCTCTACGCCCAGAATCCAAGTGTCATCGTGGGAGACGCACAGAGTGAAAGAAAGAGATAGATGGTGAGGGGAGAGAGGAGGGGATGCTACCCTCAGTCTGTTTCATTTGGCTGAGCCTGGACACAACAGGACGGGACGGTTGGGCATGTTCAGCAAGCAGGAAGGACGCAGGTCATCAGGCGATGCTGACAGCGATGCACCGGCAAACTGGAGGACAGCCAGACAGATCGGTGCCAGAGATGGCTCAGTAGAGAATAACACTTAAGAGCAGAGTCCGTTTTGTTTGGGCAACAATGGGCAACATCCACTGGCATGTTCGGATGTTTAATTTTAGAAACGGTTAATAGCAATCAATTGGACACAGGATGGACTCTCAGGTAGCTACTTAACAACCTCGATGTGGTGCGTTCTGTCATATCATTTGTTCATGTTATATTGGTCTTTTGATATATGTTTCAGGTTTATGATCCACTTTCATAAGTACATCAAGTACATCATCTCTTCATCTGGTTGGTTTTATTAACAAAAGCCAGTGAGAATAATAAAAGATAAAGCAAATATGACTGGTCAGATAAAAGATCATTTTTTTGTCCTTTGGCAAATTGTCCTGGGCTCAGAGGTGCTCTCACATAGAAGTTTCCCGACATGCATTCAAGTGCAGAAGTGCACATTATTAGTGAATGACATAAAAAGCAGAGAAATGCTGATGTATTTTTGAACTTGATTTAGAATTGAATTAGAAATTAAGAAAATTTTATTCAGTGTTTTCAGGTTTAAAACATCTTTCAGAAACCTTTAAACACTACTTTAATTAAATATTAATATTTGTAAAGTTGAAAATCTTTTATTTTTAAGTTTAAAAAGCTGTCAGGGCATTTAAGTGTAAGCCATGTGCACCTTTTTGCTGACTATTTACAATTGTTTAGCGAGCACTTAAACTTTTGTTTTCAGCAATTGGTTTCCCTCCATTTTCATACAGTCAATAAGTACTCCCTGTGTTCGAGCCTGTTTGAGTGGTGAGATCCATCAGAGCCATCATGTTGTTGTGTGATAATGGAACATAGAAGGAGAATTGTTTGCATTGCATTACATCCTTATGATAATGTACATTTGATCCAGATTAATGCACATAATGTTTGTAATGTTCAGTGATGAAGAACAGATGTATTGCTTTCAAAACAATTTGGGTTTAGTGGACTTTAAACGTTACTTGTGTCGTTAATTTTTGACTGATAAATGTGTTTATGTTAAAATTATATAAACTGCACAAATGGAATATGTACACACAGTCGAAATAGGGGAGACTGGGGCTGGTTGCAACGCTCGTTGCATTTCTTGCAGTTACTTAGACTGTTTGGATCAGACCAACCAAATTTTTGAGCATTTAAACTTTATTCTGTCTACTAATTATCCATGAATTCACTTTCCATATCAATCGCAATCTTTTTTTTTAAATCAATCATATGGTGCAACTGGCACCAACCCTGCATGAGGACAGTTGCAATACAGGTCAGAGATGTGAAAATATGGTCAATTTCATTAATTATACTTTCATTTTTGTCCCAATGAGCATAATATTCATAGTTTACAATAATATTGTAGTATTTATATTTTTTACAGTAATATTATAGTTTTTATTTATGTAGTAAGACATCAAAAGCCAGTTAGTCCTACTCATTGTTTTTTTTATGTGTAGAAGACACACCTACCTTGAGTCATTGCGCAGATATTTCAGTGAGAGACGGGAGCAACAATGAACAATTCACAGAGCAACAAATATTTTTTCATATATAGTTATTTTACAAACTGAAGCTGCAACCTTGTGTTTTAGGAAATTAAATGGACTTTTCTCCTTTATTTGTATGAAAGTATAAAAAATGTTGTCCTATAACACAACAAATGCAACAATTTTTCATTTTAACTTAAGAAAATACAAAAAAAAAAAAAATTGGGGAATTTTGTTATGGTCTTATAACATATTTGCCTGTCCAGTCCATCGTAAGCAAAACAATAGATAAACTGTACCTGTTTTGGACTAAACATGTTGAACACAAACCTTTGTTTTGTTACAGTTGGATGAGTTGGAGACATCCAACAAACCACTATCATGCACTAGCTAGACCATGATAATCACTGAGAAGTCAGCAAAATACTTATACTCTAATTACATTTGAACTAATTCAGTGAAAGGGTTGGGGGAGTATATTATGAAAAAAAAAGTTACATACACACAAAACATTTTTTCAGTCAATTCTGCAGTAAAATGTTAAAACTGTGTGAGGGAGGCTCTAACTAAGCAGTTATCATCACTCTGTAATATTTCGAACTGGAGGAATAAGACTTGTTGCAATAGTCTTCAAAACATTTGGCCTAAATAATTTTTGAGTGTGGATTTATGTCTTTGAAATGCATCCGCAAAAATAGTTGACTATAACCCAAAGAAGTTTGTAGAAAATGGGCTAAAGTATGCAAAACCTTTAGTGCTGTGACTGACCAGGAGTTTCATTCAAAGGCTGTTGATTGACACTTACTAATCTCTGTTACATCTTTCCCTTTTTCTCCCTTTTCTCCAGTCCAGCTCCTGAAATCTACAGATCTCGGCCGCCATAGCCTTCTCTACCTAAAAGAGATCGGGAATGGCTGGTTCGGGAAGGTAAGCCCACTTCAGAAACCTCAATCTTCATAACTACCTGCTGGCAATTTGAAGTCTGTGCTGATGTCACTTTAGCTACCCACCAGGTAGATGAAACACAGTATCGTTGAGACATTGGCTGTTAGTCTCTGCTGTGATCCCGGCTCGTGTTCAGAGCGGAGTCAGTTAAAAATGTCCGACACGCTGAGTTACCTGTAATGTCTGAGTGTGTAATGCCAGCCTGATCCTCTTGCCTTTGATGTCGGCTTGTTCCCGAAGTGATAGACTTAGCCCTTGAGAGCAAATTTTACACTGCTAAATTTTCAAAGTAATAGCCCTCCTTGCAGCCTAAACCTTGTAGTGTGTCATCGTGTTTTTACAACCAGATAACATGTTGTCATTCTCTCTCGTTTTCCCTCTTCTGCTTCTTTGTCTGTTTCTCCTCCGTTTTTTATTCATACTGTTCACTCATGAATATTCATCCTCGTATACCATTACTGGGTATGTCCATTTGTATGTGCATTTTATCTGCACTGCTGAACTCCTGCATGACTGCTTCATGTCTTTATCTGTCTTTGTGTAATGGTCACTTCCATTACATGTTTAATGGGTTTGCTTATGTGAACATGGCCATCTCTCTGTATGCCCTCCCCTGTATGTATTTGTCTCTACCTGTACTGTTTCAGGTTCTTCTGGGGGAGGTGAACGCAGGCCTGAATACCACCCAAGTGGTGGTCAAGGAACTCAAAGCCAGTGCCAGCGTCCAAGACCAGATGCACTTCCTGGAAGAAGCACAGCCTTACCGGTACACCTTTACCTCCTTCATATGTGTTTGTATTTAGTTTATTCTCATTCAGTCATCACATATTATACAGACAGTGTAAGCGGTACATATAAAGTCCACAGTCTTTGTACCAAATAGTGACTGAAAAGGCAGAAGTAATGGTTACCTATGTCTAGCCTACATTCTTTGATTTTGATAAAGCTCATAGTTAAGGCTGGATCAGGCAAACCTGAGCCATCCCTTATTTTGTTTTTCTGTGCTCCTCGTTTCTCTCTTTTCTCTTTACTGTCACCCTCCCAGTTGGTTGAGGCAGCCATCTGCAATTGTTTTATGTTCAAAACAGCTCCCCAGGAACTATGAAACAATTTGCTTTTTGCTTGCTTCTGCAATAAGTAAACATTTACTTATTGCAAAACTTTTACTTTTTGTTTTTGTTTTCCAGTTATAATCAGTCAAGTATTTTAGTTAAAATGTATAGAATCAAAGTATAATAATGATAATGCATTAATTAATTAACATTAATTAAATATGTGATATGTAATGTGATTATTTTACTTTATATTTATTATGGAGGTCATGGTGTACTGGGCTGCATTATATTGTAAAATGTTGCTACTATTTTGTTCCCTATGACAGCCATCATTAACACTCACTGACACTGTCAACAAAATATACAAGCTTGTAAAAATACAATTTATGATAGAGCTCTTAGTGGATTGCATTAAACTTATTAAAGGTTATCAAAGTGATTGGTGCATAGAGACTATAATAAGAATAAAAAATGACTCAGAAGTCCGAATAACTTTATGTGTGGTATATGTGCAAGAATAAAATGCATACCAAGGTTATTTTACTTAACTAAAAACTTAGTGTGAACAAAACACTTTAGTTAAATATAAAAAATAAAAATAGAATTTAGAACAAAGGAAAATGACAAATGATTACCACAAAATACTTACAAAATTGTTGTTGTTGTTTTGTTATTAACTTCCTTAATCTTACTATATATTTTTTTTTTCTTAAATACTCAACATATATCACCCATATCTTAATAAAAAAGTATATTCATATAATAGTGAAACAAATAAAAATAAAAAAAAAATAATGTTTAAAGGTGATTTTGCTTTGCACAGAACTACTCTGTGTGTGCTAAGATCTTGTTCTCTTCCTGCCTTCTGCTCTCCAGTGCCCTCCAGCATCCTGCTCTGCTCCAGTGTCTGGCCCAGTGCACTGAGGTCACTCCCTACCTGCTGGTGATGGAGTTTTGTCCTCTGGTGAGTAGCCAAAGCCACCAGACAGGTGTGCACAAATGATATTATGATTAAATAAATAAAAACATACAGTACCAAATCTTAACTTTTTGCTCTTTCCTCTGACAACCGCTATTTAATTTAAAGGGTTTAATATTTTAATAAAATCACTGTGCTGTATGTTTAGAATGTATTACATTATTTTATCAATGTCCTTGTCAACTTTTTGACAGTTGACTTTAATCCAAATTCTGTCGTACTTAAACTGATTGAAAGCATTTTAGTAATTTGTCATTGTGGAATTTTATATTAACTGTCTAATAAAATCATTCTTGGCAGCTGCTGTAAGTATTTGGCAGACAAACTTAAAGTCACCAATGAGTCAGTTTACACTCGTACCACTCCAACTGCAGCCCATCATCGTGATTAGTTTAGTAGATTATACATAGATTATACTGATATTTATAGTAAATAATATTATAGTAAATAGTAAATAATATTAAAACAAAGAGCCACTGTCCTGCCACTTTGTATCTTTCATTTTTATTCTCACTGTAGTGTACAAAGTTGGTGTTAGCTGGTGAAATGTAGATGGCTCACCACACAGTTCATATTTTAAGATGAGGTCATGTGTGGACATTTTAGCAATAGTTAAAACACAAAAAAAATGTTTAGATCAAACTTAGAGGAAACTTTGCAATGGTTAGCATCCAACTTGTTATTTATTGTGAAAAATCCAAATAGTCTAAAGCTTTAAGACAAAGTAGAATGAAGACTGCCAAGGAGATGATATTTAGTCCAAAAGAGGAGCTTAATTAACTCAGATGGCCGGATTTCTCTGTTCATCCCTAAAATCTCTAGTGATCCATTTGCAAAAAGGAAAACTGAAGACAACAAATTTGCTAGTTCATCTGGTGTGCTTTCATGCAGTGTTCCAGCTTCTGACCCCAAGCAAGGTTTACATGACTGGACAAGAAAGGACAGAGTAAAACAGTAAGAGTGCCCTCCAGTGGTCAGAGGTTGTACCATACAGATGTTTTATTTCTCTCTCTTGTGTGCAGGGGGATGTGAAGGGTTACCTCCGAAGCTGCAGAACCTCAGAAACAATGACCCCAGAACCCCTGACTCTTCAAAGGATGGCCTGTGATATTGCCTCAGGGCTCCTGCACCTGCACAAACACAACTTCACACACAGGTAGAGAGTTATTTCAGCTATTAAACCTGAGAAATCAGACAAGTAAGCAGTCTTGCCATCACAAATTAGGTGTCACAGAGCCTCTCCTTGGCCTATTGATGTCTACTTTGCCCATAAATAACATAACTATTCTAAATCATAATTTCAAAGTCCTATTTTTTTGTTTGCTTTATTGCTGAAGATGGTCTTCTGTACGGATCAGCTCCACCCCAGCCCAGGCTCTGACTCCCCTTTGATACTCTCCTTAACCAGAGACTTGTTTTAAATGCAGACTAAAAGCTGTGACTCTTCTTATCCGGTCTTATCCGACACATCGACTAGGACTAAGTCCATACTTCCATGTAGTACTAATTTTTACCAGAAGATGGTGCAGTGAGTCAAAGTAATCTGTATTCAACGAGGCAAGTTGTTAAGAAGTTACCATGTTGGCCTGGAAAAGAGAAACAAGTTAAAAGAGCAGTAGCGCACATTCAAAAACATTTCCACACACCCATTGGTAAAATACTGCCAAAATGTTATTAAAATCTGCAGAGAATAATTGCAAAAAGTGACCCCAACATTGCTCTTTTTGAGTCTTACAACTACCCACTATTTGGCCTGATAGCAGTCTTTTCTTTAAGATTTAACATCTTGCTCATCTGGCTTCTTGTATAGTAAAGTTAAAGGACGTCTTTAATTCTAGCCATAAGATTATTGTCTCTGTCATCATGCTGCTCAAACAACCCTACAGTAGTTAAACCCTGTATATCACAGTTCACTGTGCATCATTACTAATAACAACTTTCATAATCTTCACTGTTCACTGTATAATGAAAACATTGGATGGCTTTCCTTACAGTCAAGATACTGCCATCTAATATTATTCATTTGTAAAGTACTACTGAAGCCTCCAAACTACCTCACATGTGTCCTTTCATTTAAATCTGGTAATTCAACATTCAGTAACTGCGTAACCTAACCTTGATAGATCTCTTTTCAGTCTCTATGCACCCTTCAAATGGAATGAACTAATAAGTCCTTCACACCTCTTGGAAATCTTACAGCTTTATTAACTGATGGATTTTGTTTTGTTTGTTGGTTTTTATGATTCTTGCAGCTGTTTCTCATATTTTTTTTCTTTGTGTTATTTTTCTGTCTGCTGTATTCTCTCTTCAAAGTCTATCTTCAAAAAGAGATTTTTATCTCAATGAGATGGCCTGATTAAATAAAGATTTCTCTATTAAATAGATGTTACACACTTATATATGAAGGACAACAGCAAGCTCAGCGATTATGTCACTCTGCGTTTGAAATTTGCCTTTTGCCTCTCGGGTGCTTCCTGAAACAATATCCTGGTGCTGCCTGAGTGCTCCTTATAGACTCCAGCATCAGTGATTTTGTTGCAGGCGGTGATCCCTCCTCTCCAGGACTCCATTATTTTTGTATTTACTGTTATTTAATTTTTTATTTCACTTCTGCTTGAGTTTTTTCTCAAAGTGGGTTAGTGAGGGTTTCCAGGGTTTTTAATTAAGAAAAAGTTATAATCCTACTAAGTAATAGTACATAAGCTTTATCATCAAAACATACTTAAAGTATTCAAGTAAAAGTCATTATGAAGTCATGGGAATATTTTATTTACTTTATATCATGCTGGGTAAGTTTACCTATAATTATATAGCATCATTTATTAGTAGATTTATGTTTAAAATGCAAAATAATAAGTACCTGAAGCTTTAAATGAAATAAAGAAAAAGTACATTGAGACTGTACTTCAGTAAGGTACCTGATTAAATGGATTAAGTTACATTCCATCACTGGTCCTATCCACATACTGGGCATTGACAACAAGACATTTCCTTTATATTTTATTTAATTTCAGTTAGTTTTATAAGTAGCCATTTCAGTTTACTAAAAATGTGTTTATGTTTAGCCTACTGTGAGAACACAGCAGTGAATGCTGTTGTGTGCAGGACTTCTGAGTATTTTTGTACCGTAACCCTGTAAAGCCTGAACCATGCCAGAAAATTCTAATTTTTTCAAATTGGAGTGTTTATTAAACCTTCTGACAAATTTTTTAAAAATATATGAATTTTAATTTGTATCATTTTTGCTACATCCGGCATTTTTGTGCAATTTATTACTCACAGTAGCACTGCATGTTTCTGATTCTATACATCAGATT
>VUQS01000066.1:0-13342 GCA_015108495.1 Heterochromis multidens | reverse complement strand
GCCTGTGCGTTTTTTTTTTTTTTTTTTTATCTCATCCTGCCTCACTGCTATGCAGAAAGCACAAACATCACTATTCAAACATGCACAATATACACAGAAATGACTCCCACATGTGTTTTTCAGATGCATGAATGTGCGGTACACAGATACTCCTACATGCGAATACATAAAATCACGAGGCATGAACTGTGCGTGAACTGTGATCTGGGTTGATGGACAGGTGCTGTGTGATAAAGTGTTGGCTATTTTAGTGAAATAAAGCATGCTCATGTTTCTACACATGAGATGTAACAAACATTCTTCATCTCTGATTATGTTTCCAGTGGATTTTGGTATCCTGAATCACTAAAATAAGTTTGAACTGTCTCCTCTTAACAGCAAAACAGAAGAAAGACGTTCCTAAACAACAAAAAGACAAGTCCATCTGTGTTAACTCTTTAGAGCTTTCAGGAAAAAGCCCCTGAGTAGCAGCACAAAGTTCAAGCATGTTGGATATAATTTAAAAAAACAAAAGGTTTAACGGCCTCCATGTGTGCACCTCAGAAGATCTCTACTACTTGAGCCACCCATTCGAATGGGTGCAGCTTCATTGAATACATTTTAATATCCTCTGATTGAGATCGTTTTGTTGATGCCTCCACTATAGACTGGCTGTAAACATGTCACCCACTGGTTATAATAAATTTAAGTACTTAGCATTTAGGCACTTTCAAGCCTCCACTTTAGCTTTATGGCTAACGTGGCTTTATAAATGTTGCTATCTTTCTTTTCTAGAGCCAGATGTGATGATTTTTGGATTAGAGAATGGAGTCCCACATTAAATGATATCTCTAGCAAACATGTTAGCAAACTGAATCCATGGACTGCATGCTAATTGTGCTAGGTAGCAAGTTAATAGAATTATAGAATTTCCCTCACAGTAACTGGAGCACAAACTCCTTTAATGGCTGTACTGCACAGCAAGCCAAAGTACTGGTCAGATAACTGCATTTCAAAGGCACCAACTCTACAAATACTGTTGAAAGACCCAGTTAAGGGCTAGATGAGTAGAGGTGAAGCCTAGCAGACAGCTATAGTCTACAGCTGCCTGGATCAGTGAATTTAAAGAAATTACCCCCATACAGCTGTTATGAAGGACAAACTAATCCATGGAGGCCCAAACTGTTTTTGTACACATGCTCATTTCTGCTTTAAAGTTGGACATTTTAACATGGGAGTCTGTGGGGATGACTCACTTTTGGAGCCAGCCTCAAGTGCAGTTTTTTGCACTCCTGCTATGGCTTTTATCCCCAGAGGATGCTGCTTGAGCTCAACATATGCTGGATGAATTGGCATGGAAACGCTTTTGTGAAACATATTTATGGTTCCTTCATGATACAGGTTAAACATAGGGTGTACTTAAAGTAGCTGGACTAGAATGATGAACAGGTTAAAATTTTACCTGCTAAACATATTAATGTTGTGAGCATATACACACTCACATATAGCATGGGTGCAGAGTCTTGTTTAAACATGATAAAAAATATTCTAAATGTATTTTCTTCACCTGCAACATTTTGCAATGAGAGTGAACTCTCAGAATTTGGACTGTGGTTCAGACAATACAGGCAATCTGAGGACACCAACGCGGGCTTTAGAATATAAAGGGTATTTGTCTGGAATTTCATAAACTATAGATCAAATGGTTAGATGAAAAAATAAAAAAGCAGGTGAGAAAAACTTTCACTTGCAGCTTGAAGTTAATTTATTTTAGCTTTTGTGATTTAGACACAGCTAGAACAACTACTCTTAGACTAGACTCATTGCTTCAGGTCCATGCACGATAGAAAAATGTGGCCCTCCTTCATCATGATGTCCACCATTTCTCTCCAATGCCTCTTCCTAAACTGTGTCCTCATCCTGAAGCCACAATAGAGCCTGAGGGTGGCGCTGTAATGAAGATGAATGCCTCAGATTAGGAGCGATGTACACGGGGGGGGGGCACAGAGGCGGCTTTTTACAGACGTCCCAGATAGGACGGAGGAGCGGCGGCCTCCAGGGACCAATTCATCCGCATCACACATGTTTACTCTGCACCGTTCATGCTTCACCAGCTGAATCTCTCTCTGCACCCACACTGTCTGCAGCCACATCTGTGTGTGTGGAACCACAGTCAGTGAACTTTTAATGCTGGTTCAAGGCTGAACAGCAGAGGACCAATAAGAAATAAAATAGTGTCTGGATAAAATCAAACAACTAAAAGCAAAATTAAGCCACTGTTCAATGTGCACTGATTAAAGCCCCAGGTTCACCTAAACTAGGTGAACTAGCAAAACTGATATGAGGATCAAAATCTGGAGGAAGGACACAGAACAAATAAAAATCTAAACTTTTGCAGGGAAGCTCCTCAAAATGTGCCACATTAATATGTTTTCATATAAATGATCAAGTGCTTTAACTAATAATTATTTTCATACTGATACTAAAAGTTTTCTAGAGTTATAGTGAATAGAATGTTAAAAAAAAAAAATCAAGATACAGATACATGAATCTGCTGTTTCTCTGTTCTACATCAAAATGCCCTTCTCAATCTTTTCAAGCCATCAAAGGTACTCTTTAGTCTTAAAAACATCCTAAAGCATAATGACAGTCCTGTTTCTAGGACTACTTCATCCCAGCAACATCCCGAAGCATGCATGGAGTTAATTTACAAAGATGTAACACAGAAAAAAATTAAATAAAATCCTCCGACTGGAAAAGCTGGAAAAAGTGATGGTTTGCTTTTAAAAAAAAAGAGAGAGAGAGAGAGAGAGAGAGAGGCTCAAACAACTAATCAATTATTACTCATCATTGCAGCTTGTGTTATCCATGTGATGACATAACTGGTAACTGTGCTGTAATGCGCTGGCTGATTATGACATTGTTCCAGTTAAAATGGTCTCCTCAGGGGGTCCAACAGAAATCATCTGATATCACTGGAACCAATCAGATCTCAGGAATCTGAGGACAAGTGATCCATCCCCAGAGAGCATTTAACAGAGTGATGCATCCCAAACTGTCCCGTTTGACCTTTAGTCATATTCATTAGGAATTTTGTCCTATAACTGAGGCATAAAATGTTGTATTCTGTGTGTGTTATTGCAAAAGTGCAGAATCTACAGCAAAATAATTGGCATTTCCTTGAAGTTCTTCTACATGCAGCCTAAGACTTTCTGCTCAGCCTGCGTACTGATAAATGCACCTGCATGGTTTCATAAAAATGTGCCTCTTTGATCTCTTTCTAAAATGGTAATTTTCTAATTGTTTTATAGTCTGTAACTAGTTAACTTTGTTATTCCAATTTCAGTTTGATGTATTAATAAAATATCTGAAATCAAAATCAAAGCGCAGCAACTAATTCAAAGTCTTATTACTGGCTGATTACCAATTTATTTATTCTCTCAATTCAAATTAGGTCCAAAATATGACAAAAGCATGAAAATGGTATATGCTATGGTATGGTACATATGGTATGGTATCCTGTTATAACTGCCATCCATGTGATTTCCACATTCCTTTAAATGTCCATGAACACATCAAAGTTGGAACAATGACTTCCCAACCAGGGAAATGGGAACATCCAAAGAGCATGCAAATGGACAATGACATCATCAGTGCAAGATGGCAGCATTAATTCCTGCCTTATTTTGGCTTCACTCTTGTTTAATGAGAGAAAGTGGTGACATGTCCATTTTATATGCAGCTTATGTGTCCAAACAGCAGTTAAAAATCTATTTCTGAGAAAGAAAAGCAGCAAATCCTCAAATCTGAAACAATCAGTGTTTGTATGAATTTTGAAAACACTCTTGATTTATTGGTTGTTTAAGCTTTAGAAGAGAAAAGTGCAGATCTGCTAAATCAATAAGAGATATTCTGCATTTTACCCAGCATAAATCTCTAAAGTATACTTGTATGGTTTTAAACTGAGGGAGAATAAACGATCAGTTTTGTGTAGATCCACAGGAGAATGTTTCTCTGACAAGCAGTGAGCGGAGCAGAGGTCGAGGTGCAGTCAGTGTGGGTATTCCCATTTTGCTTTTTCACAGGTTCTCCTCTTCAGTAGCTGTTATACAAACACAAACCGTCGCCTACCTGTGTCCACTCTGTGAGCAGAATGTGTGGGATACTGAGCTGCCAAACACACAGTCTGCATTCACTGCTGCGATGAGGACAGAGCGACTGCTTCAACTATTTGCAGCCTCAGCCGCTGCCTGATCACCAGTTCACTTAAGAGGAGCCGGGGAACCATGAATACTATCCATCTTGGCACTTTGATTTAATAGAGCAGAGCTACAAATTGAAGCCTAATTAACAACTGAAATGTTAAACTTGATATCTCTCCTCCTGACTCTCTATGTGCTGAAACAAGGCAGGGTTTGCTGCTTATCGCTGCCTCACTCCAGCTGCATCTGCTCTGTACTTTCCTATTTTTTAATTTCCCCCCACAATTTTTGGTTTAAAATTGCTCAAACTACCTATAATTAAATGTACTTGCTTTTTAAGACCCAATTTCCTGAGCAGGAAGTCATTTGAATTAGAATTTAAATGAATCTGACCCTGCTGAGTAAATGCAGTGGCCCCATTTTTCCACTCCCCTGCCTCTTCTGGGCCGGGGATCATTCATGAATCACAAATGACAAATCTGGGTTTATTTCCTGCCATTTTGATCCTAGATTCAAAGAAAGAGGCGCATTGTGCTAATACAAAAGAAACACACACACACATACACACACAGCGAGTCGAAAGTGTGATGTTTTTTGCTCTCATCTTGACTCTGTGCTGTTCTGTTTGCCAATTAAATAATGGCCTGACAGGGATAAAGGCCAGTCACTGTCACAATTACACTCCAGCTGTAACTGTGATCCTATGTCAACTAATGTAATCATTGTATCAGCGTTCAGTGTTATTCCTCTTATCTATTAGGAGAAGGTTGACTGAGCTCTTTTCCCTCACAGCTTTCGGATGCCGGCACATGAGCAGCTTCTCGGGAAGAGTTGAGGTGTAAATGCTGTGATCAGAAGAAGGCCTGTGCACCAAATAAAGGTGTTTTCAAGGGTAAATATCTTGAATCTCATTCACAGGAACAGCAGCATTACTCATGCAGGGTCCTATCAAAGTCTTGTATAGCGTTAAACTACTTGTACTTTACTTGAGTTTCCTTTTTCAGTGAAATATTTCACTTTTTTGCACCATAAATCAGGCAACTACCTACTTTTTTAGCAGACCTGCAATTAATGATTATTTTTTATTATCAATTATGCTCCAGATTATTTTTGGTTTTGTCTAAAAATGTCTGAAAAAGCATAAAATACCTGTTACTTTGTTTTTCAACAAAGTGAAAACCAGTCAAAAGCATCTTATTGTCCTTCACATCAAATGTGAAATGTGTCCATATGTCTACTCTCCTCTTCTTCCCATGCGTTGACATTTTGTTTTCATGAGAAAGAGGGAGCATGGGAGTTAACTCCCCCCACCCTGTTTGTTGGGGGCAGATCAAATTGTGTGCATCTGACTTTACTGCACACGGAGATTACTTCTGATTGGATCACTTCCAAACTCATCCCATCTCTCTACACAACTTAATTGCTTCTGATTGGATCTCGTATCTCCAGAACATTTTCATCTAGTTTTTATTCGTTGACGAAAGCGTCAATACATTCCGTCATAGCTTTTGTCCTCGCGCATTAGTTTTTATTTGATTATTGTCTTGTTTTCGTCAGAAAAAAAAGGTCATTGACGAAAACTATGACGAAAATTATTCGTCAACGAAATGAACACTGGTTAATTATGACAAAAAAGCAGCAAATCAACAGATTCAACAAGCAAATGTTAAATAGCTTAAATTGAAATTCATTTTCTGTCAACTATCTACTTAATAAATTGACTGCCAACTACAGATTGCTTGTCTCGTACCCGATGGTACCAGCTACAAGCAGTCAAGCACACAGCGGAATGTTAAAAGTTTGGTTAGGTTAAGGCACCAAAAACCTTTAACATTAGGGAAAGATTATGTTTTGGTTTAAAATACTTTGACATAGAAATGAAACTACAACAATCATGGAAACTTTAATTCAATTTAATTCAATTTTATTTATATAGCGCCAAATCACAACAACAGTTGCCTCAAGGCGCTTTACAATAATTTTAAAACAGGAAACATTCAGCCATGTTTAACTCAAATGTTTTGTTGGCACATCCATCCACCCCAACCCCCTCCTTACAGGGACTTTGTGGCTTTATAGAAGTGTCCCCTGATGTCCTCATTTGCTCTTGTCATAATTACTACAACCACTAGATAGGGCTTAGAAATACAATGTAATTAAGTGCAAAAAGTAGCCACTTGAGGCTGGCTCCAAAAGTGAGTCAATCTCCGATGACAGAAATATTAAAATGCCCACAGCATTAAAAAAAGCATGTTTACAACCTGGGTGCATTTTTAAACATGACAGACCTTAACAATTTTAAAGTAATTTTAAACCAAAACCACATAGTTTCACATATCCTCCAAATGTTATTTTTGTGTCTAAACATTTGAACAGTCCAACATATTTATTTTTTCTTTGAACATATCATCAGCCTTTAACTTGACGTTAGCAAACAGCTGCTTATTTTCACATCCAGTTGTTACACAGCGATTTGCAAATCATTTGGAGTTGTGTTTGTATCCAGCTAATTAAATTTCCAATTTCCACTCTTGTTTTTTGCTCTGTTTTTGGTCTCCTCCACCGTCTGGGTCTCCATTTAGTCTTTAAAACCTGCTGTTTCATACTGAGCAGATAGTGCAGAATGCAATGAGGGCAGTGAGTGGGCTCAACAGCTAAACAATGACCTTGAACTCCCCTTAAAGTTCTGTAAGCTAAGCAAAAGATTTGGTCGATAATTCCTCCCTACTCCACAAGCGACCTCTTTCACACTGTTATTTTATCGTAGTTATTATAAAGATATTGATTATAGCGGCTTTAAATTTTCTCCTTATTAAACTTTGAACAGAGGGTGCTGCTTATCAGAGGGGCCAGAGGAGCATGAAGTCAGACACTGTGGCCTTTCAGGAGCTCACAGCTAAGAAGATGAGCAGATTTGTAACGCTTTGTGCCCTCACAAGGTTACAGTGCCTCACTCCAAGTCAGCACCCACTGCCTCGACTGGGGCGTGACAGGAAACACGCCGCCGCCGTCTGACAGGGCAGACACTCGAGGTCATCTGGAAACCTGCACTCAGGACGTGAGGCAGTTTGACATCTCAGAAAGTACCGGGCACAGGCAGGTCAAAGGTTACGTGACAGGCAGCCCTGCCATCATCAGGGTTGTCAGGCAGGTCAGGCCTGCTGACAGATGTGACTGCATCTCGACTTTTGGGTCCTCACACTCTGTCCAATGTGCTGCCCCGATGTCACATCCTCTTTAAAGGTACAGATCCCCTGCAGCTTCCCTTAATTAGGGTTAGACCAGTATATTGGCATGCCAGTATAACAGGGTGATATATGATGAAGGTTCATCTCCACCTACAGCCTGTGAATGTGTTATTAATTTATTATTTAAACTCTTAAGTCGGACTGAATAAACAGTTCCAGACTGGTGTGGGTGACTTTTATGCAACCGGAAACCTGATTCACCCTGCCTGCAGGAGCTAAACACCAAAATTAACCACTGAAGTGCAGCATTTTACTTTTTGTGGTTTTTATATAAGCATTTTTTGGGAGAGTTTATTTCCAATGACCAAGTGTGATTTTTTTAAAGTGACTTTTCTTTGTCATATTGTTTCATTACAGGCAAGAAGTACAGTTATCCATTATTTTACAGGAAAAACAAACACTAGGAAAAAGTTATAACAGCTTCTTTCAAAGCTTGAAACTGCTCAGATTTAACTAAAGTGCCTTTGTAGTCAGCATTTATGTGGAAAGTTTACTTTTTGTGATCTACATCTAACTTTTCTTGGCCTTGTGATCCATGAGCAGTGTCTCTCTGCTGCAACCTTGGCAAGATGCAAATGTCATTTCAACCAAAATATGATTTTTGATTTGTTCATTAAAGAGATTAGAACTAAAACTATCCACAAATTTGGAAAAGCTAGAACAAGAAACACACACTGTTGTTGCAGAATTAGGATTGTTCTCCTCATCTATTAGCTGCACAACCTTGTAGTCCTTTAGGTTTATCTCACAGAAACCTGTTTCACCCTGCTGGAAGTTGCAGTGTGTGTGTTGTGCAAAGCTGTCACAAGCTGCATGTGTCATTTCAACTAAAAAGTGACTTTTCTTTGTTTGGTTTTTCAACAAAACACAATTAACACCTGAAAAGCATAAAAAGTGGAGTTAATTTCCAGCAGATTTAGAAAAGGAAACCTAAATGCTGATGATGGTGATGGTGCCAGATCTTTCCACCTCTTTGATTTGTTCTGCAGCCTCAGGAGAAGGTGGAAATCTGCTTCACCCTGAATGTAGGAGCTGAACACCTATCAGCTTATTAGCAGCAGCCAGGTCACATGTTGCATTTTTATTTTCCTCCTATTAGATTGCTTCATTTGAGGCAGCAAGAAGGTAAGTGAGTGGTAAATATTTAGTATCCCAAGAGCTCTTTTGGCCTTTAAACACACATTTAAACACTCTTTGCAGTCAAACTCTGCAGTGAATTTCATTTGCATTGAGTAGCATAGAAAAAAAAAAAAACCACTACAGAAGAGGTTCACCTCCAACGGTAAACTTGTCAGGCGGACAGCTTCAAACGCACGCAAATGAACATGTTGGAAAAGTTTATTCTGAGGCAGAGCACCACAGAAGAACCGACTTTCCTCTTACCTTCCAAGCAGCACGTCCTCCACAGGCCCGAGTGGGTCATCACCTCCTCGTTCTTCTTGCTGGTCTCGTTCTCGCTCATGGACTTGGTCCTGCAGACGCCGCGGGAGTACAGCCAGTAGTCCGTGCCGACCGCGATGGTCATGAGGCTGAAGGCCGCGAAGGCGCCCACCGTGGTCAGCAGCATCTGGACTCCGCGGTCGAACAGACCCATGTTTCCGCATTCCATGAAAGGGGGACCCCCTTTCCTCTTGATGTATAGGAAGTAAATATTTGAAAATTTTCGGGACCAAATCAAACCGAAAAAACGGGAAATACTCGAGCGGAAGGAGAGGGAAGAAGGATGCGGAGGATGCGGTAGGAACCTTATGGTTGCGTTTGGGTGAGGACCAAAACAAGAGAAAAACTGAGGATGGCAGAGAGGGTTTCTGTAGGAGGGAGAGAGGAAGAGGCAGTTAAGTCTCTCCTCTCTGTTTGTTTTTACTTTTACACCCCGAAAGATGGGGAAAAAAAATAGGTATGCAGAGGATGACAGCACCTCAGCAGGCCTGGAGCTGCAGATGGAACCCAACACTAGAGCCACTTGCAGCAAGAAAAGCTACAAATGTGACTAATAACACTGATCTATAAGGGGTTAATTAAAGCCTAGGGTAGCTGAGCTGAGCCTAAAAACAAAAGTGAGGCTTATTCTGTACAGGCCTGTCAAAAAAACAACCTGTTTGTTGACTTGTAGAGATTACAGCGATAAGCACAGAGCTGAATTTACACGAGCTCAAATGGAGCAAAGAGACGGCTGGGTAGGGGGGCGGTGTTGGAGTAATGGCAGGTTTAAAGTACAACAGTTCAATATGTCTGTTACAACGAGTTACTTTAGTCAAAGTCTATAACATTGCATTTACTAGTAAGAATTCAGAAATATAGCTATTCTAAAGACTATTATTGTTATTAATAGTATTATTCTAGTGGCTTTTATTAGTCAAAAAAGGGGGAAAGCAAGGCGATAATAAACTGGGGAAGGAAACGAAGGACAGCAGGCAAATCTATCATATTAGTGGTGACAGCAAAGAGTAAACAAATGGACCGATTCGAGTCCTGTCGAGAGGAAATGAAAGCAATTCCCTGGGTGTTTTATAACAGCCTGTTGTGAGGTTAAAGCAAATCTGGCTTCTCACAAATCAACCCGGTGGAATGAGGAAATCAAGGCTCAACGACTAAATTAATTCATTAGCAGGCGCAAAAACACACAAAAACAGATAGAAACCGATGAAAACCTAACAAAAAAAAAATGAAATTAACCGCTTTGATTTTTCTTTTTCCTAAAATTTTGATCCCCAGTTTCCATATGTAGCCCTATAGCTCTGGGAAGGTTTCCGCCGAAAATGGGGGTCTGCGGTTAGAGGAGGTTCGGTCGTCGACGATCCGGAGAGAGCGGGGAGCATCCAGCAAGGCAAGCCGACCATCACTCGACATGGAGCCGGCAGGAGGAGGATGAGGAGTCGGTGTGGGCGCCGCCGCAACCGAGGATGCTTCTTCGGTGGATGGAGGAGGATGGTGTTGCTGCTGCTGCTGCTGCTTGGATATCCAAATTCACCGTGGCAGTATCACACCCAGGACGGTCCCGTTTGTATAGCCCTTGCGCCATGTAATAATAATAATAAAAAAAAAAAATTCTGATGAAGGCTGCGATCCCCCTGCTCTCGCCTCCTCCTCTTCTTCTTCTGCTTCTTCTTCTGCTGCCGCTGCTTTCTCTCCTGCGCTCTTGGGTGCAGGTTCGGCTGCTTTGCAGGAAAGGGGAAAAACGATATTACACAATCAGGAGAGCGACTCTCACAGATCCACAGACAGCGCTGGTGTTGTCACGATGTCAGTGTGAGCGGCGCTGTACATTCAATACATCCACTCCAGCCGTTCTTCCCCTTTTTCCTCGGACGCTGAGTGCTGTCAGTGTAAAGAAGCCGCTCTTGATTCGGCGGGTCACTTTCCTCTTTCTTCTGCTCCAGCGACGCTTTAAAGGCCCACAGTGTTGGTGTGTGTGCGCTTAGCGCTGCAGCAATGGAGGCTAGTTGCTGGAAAGATATTAAAGATTTTTTAATTCCGTTTCGGTGAGTGGTGGAGGGGACGGAAGGAGGGGGTGTTGCGATGGTGGACTCTCTCTCTTCCTCTCTCTCGCTTTCGCTCTCTCTCTTCTTAAATGGTGGGTTTCATTTGTGCACACACGCTGAGATTTACGCATTTTATGGCTTTTTATTATTATCGCCCGATCCAATTGTTGCAGCTCTCGTGCTGTTCTCGGAAGTATCCACACTAAATGTCACTTTTCTCGCCTTTTTTTACTCGCTCTTGTTATTGAAAAACAGTGATTTTTCGGCTAAAGTCCACGGCTTTAAAGGCAGACATCCCTGCTCTGATTACATGATTTTTCATTAATGATAATTAGCAGCGAGGATGAATGAGGCTGGACTGACTCCGATTAACGCACGAGGCTGATTTTGGTCACTGAGGTTTTGAAGATCTGAACACAGCAATAAATTAATCTTTTTTATTTTCTTTTTTAAATGACGGACTCCTGTGTAATTCATGTGCGGTATTAACACAGAGATGTGTGAATGAGTCTGAGAGCGGCTGTGGTGCTGAAAGAACAGCTCCCTCCAGCGCTGCTCTCCCTTTGTGGAGTTTGTCGCCCCCTGCAGTTCAAATGTCTTTGTTACAGCTAATAAAACCTCTGTGTCTAAAGACCGTGAACCTCCGAGGCCCCATAAAATTACTTTCTCAGAACGGTTAAGTAGAGGTACTAACTTCACCTTCAAAAGATCCCACTGCAAGTTAAAGCTCTAAATTTTTACTTAAAGTAAAAATATACAATAACTTTCAGGAAGATTTACTTAACCTTCAGGTGACCAAGTGGAGTCATTTATGACCCCAGCTGTATATTTATATTTGCCACTGTGATACTTTTTATCGTAAAAATGCTTCCTACCATGAATTTGTCATTTTAATTTTCCTATAACATCTCAGAGGTTTTATTTTCCCTATTGATTAATCTTCTGATAATTTTCCAAACCTCAAAGTTATTAAAAGATAAAAGAAAAAAGTTTTTAAAAGAAAAAGCAGCAAATACTCGCATTTGAGAAGTTAAAAAAATGTCATGTTTACCGGATAAAGCATTCAATATTATATGAAACTAGTTGCTGATTCATTTTTTGGCTAATGACATAACTGACAAATCACTTCACTGAACACTTGATTTAAGCTGTGGCTCTTTGTATGTTTTGTAGCCTGGCTTAATATTAGGAGTAAAGAAAAAGTAAAAGACAGTCCCACAAACAAAAAAATGTTTGAGTTAAGTACAAGTACTTCAGTTTTTAGTTTGATAAAGTATTTGATCTGTAATGTAGGAGTGCAGCAGTGAGAGGGAGCCATGCTCTCAGGGCCCCATCAGGAACTCCGGGAGATTCCCCCAAAAATCAGAAGTTTGTCTTTATTTGCAATTTTATTTTTTGAGCTGCTCTCTGGCTGGTTTAATTCCAAACATGAACATTTTGTTTATTTAGTCAGTTAGTCAGTGTGCACATTGTGCTATTTAAGCAAAGCTAAGGAGTCATATGTATTAACACTGTACTTTTTTCCTATTACTGCAGCATCAGAGAGAAATAGATGAAAATTTAGTTCTGCGATTTACGCCTAGTAAGTGAAACATTTTTCAACACGTGAATTAATTGAATATGTACTCTGTAGTCCTGTCATGACATAACAAATAAATTAATTAATTAATAAAAATAAAAAAAAATACTGAATTAAAACTACAGGTCATTTTTGAGATATTACTTCAGTATTTCTGTTTTATGTCACCTTATACCTTGAACTCAATATTGTATTAAAGTTTTCAAGTTTTACATCTCTACTGACCATTTCAGTCACTTTCCAGACTGAGATTATCAGTACAGATACACTGACTTGTCATTATGGATTAAAATACCTACATATTATACTTTAAATAGGCCCCAGATTTCTGTCAGTATGTTTCTGAAACACAATGACAGTTAATTTTGATTTAGCTAATTTAAGGTCATTTAAGGGCTTAAGGTAAAAGTATGACAAAAAGACCTTTAAAATAATGCAAAACTGTGTACTCTCTTGTTTATTCTTTATGTTTGTATTATTGTTCATGTTAATACAGTGCATCCAGAAAGTATTCACGGTACTCCATTTTTCCAAAATGGATTAAATTCATTTTTCACCTCAAAATTCTGCACACAATACCCCATAATGACAAGTGAAAAAAGTTTGCTTGAAATTCTTGCAAATTTATTAAAAATAAAAAACAAAAATATAACAAGTACATAAGGCCGCCTGGCCAATCTGAGAAATTGGGGTAGAAGGGCCTTAGTCAGGGAGGTGACCAAGAACCTAATGGTCACTCTGACAGAGCTCCAGCGTTGCTCTGTGGAGAAAGGAGAACCTTCCAGAAGGACAACCATTTCTGCAGCACTCCACCAATCAGGCCTGTATGGTAGAGTGGCCAGACGGAAGCCA
>VUQS01000064.1:2308-29808 GCA_015108495.1 Heterochromis multidens | reverse complement strand
GGCATTGGAGCGATAGAAAGAGTATGCGTATGCCCCTAACGGAGATGAAACACCTATGAGGTCAGAGGTCATCCCACCCAGCGTCCAGGAACTGAGAGCTTGCAGCCTCAGTTCCTGGGAGAGGTCAAGCCCACAAATGGGTGTGTTTTCTCCACCAGTTAACAATTGGTTAAATAAATGGACAGGCCCTCTTTGGTGCTCTCCATTCAGGCAGACTCTCTGACTACCTGAAAGGACACACTTCTGGTCTGAGTGGTGGTGGGAGACAGACAGACACACACACACACACACACACACACACACACACACACACACTGGAGAGCAGCTGGTGTCATAATATATTTTGGGAGACAAGAAGTGATTTGTTTTTTGACACATATACAACTGATGCAGGCTGTTCCACTGATTAAAAACACACCTGGGCAGAAGCATTACGTGTGCAAACACAACTATCCTATCACATAGTGCATCCCGTGGGGCAAATAAAACAGAAGGAGCAATGATTGCAAAGACAGGTGCACCACCTTCATCATCATAAACTGGTCAGCAACAGATGGTTTAACACACTTTAACACTAAAATTACACCTACAGTATTTGCACACTTGGATAAAATCCTTTTTTATATCAAAATGAAATCTGTGAAAGAAAAACTGTTAAAAGATACCTCGCACATTTCGTAACTGGCTATCTGAATCAATGCAACACAGTTCAAGTGTGTTGCTTAGTTGCACCAGGGGCAGAAACTCCTACACTTCCCAGCAAGTCCACATTTTAAAACATGTGGCCTACATTTCTGCTCTCTCCCAAATTCATTGCCACCCTTAAAAGGATTCTGCTGAACTGTTTCTATCTCCAGTGTTTGTTTCTCTAGTTTTCAGCCATGCAGACCACAGTATATTGTCTCTGAGCTAAATTATTTAACATGAACAGAGAAATATGTATTCTGTTTTTCCATGATGTGCCATAAAACCCAGAGTTCAAAAACCACACTGGGGATGACAGATTAGGGGGGAGAAAGAAAATGACACCACTAAGGAGAACACACGCTGTGTCGAGCACCTAAATCTACAACAGAAAAAGAAAAATGCACTTCCTGTGCTTTATATGCACACACAAGCCACACAAATCAGAACACATTCTAAAAGGTTGGCACTCTCCCATCCCACTGTCTCATTTCCCTAACAGAGCGCTTTGCCAACATCCAGCTTCCCCCTCTTCTAAAGATTGACCCTCTCCTGCTGGGCCCTACAGGGCAGCACACTGGGCAATGATCTGTTCAAGTGCCGTTAAACAGAGAGCTACGAGTCTGTCTTAATAGCTCCATTCATACATTCTTGTCCTTTAAGTGGCTCCAAGTCTGAGAGTCTGCAGAGGTTTCCACTCAGCTGAGCAGCTGAGAGCCAGCCTGTGCATTTGAAAAGACGTATAGAGGGTTTAATGCTGCGGCTGAGTAGCCTACAGAAAAACTCATGGCAGAGCTGCCTGTTGAGACTTAACATTGAACCCCAGGGATCTGTACACAGACCCCAGCCAGTCTGAACTGTGTTTTTCTGAAAAGCCACACTGGCACCAACCCCATTTGCTCCATTAGACTGATTTCCTCCACAGCTTAGAGGCCACCCAGTCATTCCTTGTATCATCTCATTTATATACACTATTTCTTTTGTATGAAGCTATGCTTTTCTACCACGTTTAGAGAATGCAGTACTGAGAAGGAGTAAGACCACATTCGATGTAACCACTCATTATCATTTCGGTTGTAAACTTTATTAACTGGCCATTAGATAAGTTGTACTTTAATCAGTGTTCATTTATTTAGTATTAACCTTTCCAATTAATACTTTAAGAATCACTGGACAATATGTTTGATAAGCCTATGAAAAAGTGAACAGAAAAGTAACACCAAGTTTTCAAAATCTTTTAAAATCTCTTACCGTTTGGCTTGCTGGTTTGATCGTATATAACTGAGTGTCTTTCAGCAGTAACCTCCCATCTTTCATAAATCTCCATGTGTACATCATAAGTTCATCGACAGTCATTTCCAGGAAAACTCAAGCCAGTGGTCTCTTTGTGTGTCTGACTTAGGCCTTAATTATACTTTCTGCACCTGCAAAGGGGGTCTGCGTGGGTCCAAGTGATATAAATTTCGTCATCACACGGTGTGCGCAATGGTCTCTTTGGACATCCACATGCCTGCCAATTTTTTTGTGGCCACACAAACTTGTTCACGGAGGCTTTACATTGCATTGCACCAGCTGCGTATGCACCACAGACAGAGAACCTCTAGTGGACTTCAAAGAAGTAACAGTAACAGGAATGACTACTTGGCTTTGGTGTCTCCACTAGTCCATGTTCGTTTCTACTCAGAGTCTAATCAAAACTTTAGCCCTCAGTTACACAGGTTTAGAAACTGGTAGGCAACCCCCTGGCAACCTGTGGTTGCTGGAAAAAATATGTATTCCCCAACTGGTTGATGAGAGGTTGCTGGATGTGAAAGTGATTACAGAAGGTTGCCGATCAGTCTCTAGGTCTGTGTTTTCAGTTAGCTGGTGAGCAAATCACTTAACCATTTATTTTTCTTAGGGGTTTGTTGAGAACAACCCAGAGTATCGATCCATGTCTGCTGCATATGCGTGTAAAGAAATTAGTGAAATGGTGTACACTATCAGTGTTTTTGTACATTTCTTTTACAGAGATTTAAAAGAAAATGAGAAGTAATACAAGTTATCAGCATAACCTGCCAGATGTTCTTATTGAATGCTTTACAGCATTTGATGCTGTGATTGGCCAGTTATGTGGAGGTGAGAAGTCAGGCTCTTATTACATTGTCAGGTGAAATATATATTTATAGTTTCTAAAGTTGCAGTTCAAACTGAGTAACCCTGCTAATAACTGTACAGTGCATAAAACGTGCATATAATTTACAGTTCCCAAAAATGCAGTGAGTTTAGTTCAGCACTAAAATATGGGTTCACCACAGCTGTGACAGCTGTATACCACAGAGTTTTCATCAAAAGCACCAACTGATATATGTGTTTGCATGTCTGTGTTTTGGGGTTTTGTGGCTCTATTAAGGTAATTGATAGTCAGCGTGTGTTTTTGTATTTTCTACTGAATGATGGATGCAGTGAGATAATCAGCTTCCCAAGACATTCTGCAGATGTCCAGAGTTTTACCAAGCAGCAGCACACCACCACCACCACCACCACCCACAGCCCAACTTCACCCCTTCTTACCTCTCCTCTGTGCCCCACATAGATGAACGCACACATGGGCTGGAAGGCGCCAGTGCCACAAGCCAGGAGGTGGGTACGATTGTAGGGCTGCAGGAGGCGAACAAAGTTGGCACACTCTGTCTGCAAAACACACGTACACACAGTCTGTTTAAAACTCGGCATCTCAAAGATGTTAACAAACTGCAGATAAGTTGATCTGCAGGATACTGAAGAGAACCAACAAGCTCATTGATACCAAATGTTGTCATGAGGGCCGAGAAAGAGCTTTATTAGATGAAATGCGATAGCCTCCACACAGGACTGGTATCTGTGATTTTTGGATTTCAGCCAAAGCGATGATAAAGAACAAGATTAATCAAATTCAGGTCAAAGGAACTTATGAAACCCTAGAAATACATGGGAACCAATGTTAAAATGTGGTTGATAATTCTGGGGGTATGGTATAAAACTTTTGTGGTTATGTAAAGGATGAGAAGAAAAAGAGTTCAGCAACAAATCTAAATTAAACTTTTGACAACAGTAATGAGAAAAAGGAGAAACAATATATGTAGAAGCAAAGAAAGATCAAATCAGAAAGGAAGGCTAGAAGCTGCTCCTGCTTTATCAGGCACTCTGTAACTGAAACAAATACAGATACAAGTGGATACATGTTAAAGGTCCTAAAAACAGACATCAGTGACACATGACAAGAACAAAAGAAGTAGTGACTAAGGAAATGAGTATTAAGACCTTTTTATGATACACAGAGCTGCAGAGGAAGCAGAGGGCACGACTACTTCCTTTTTTCTTTGTGTAACAACAGCAACTGACAAAACGGGTGTCAGCCGAGGAAAGAAAGGATTGGCCAGTGATCACTCCCAGGTCAAAGCCATCTGCACAATCAGTGCCTAGAGTGTGTGTGTCTACACATCTACATGTGTGCATTTGCTTGTCTTTGTGTTTTTACAAGTGCATGTGTCTAGTAAATCTGCCATGTTGTGTGCTTGGCCCCTGTCCCTCTCAACATTGCAGTCAGACCTTCAACCACTGTTGATCGTTTCCTCGAGTGCTTCGCTGCAGACCTGATGTAAACCATGTCACTGCACTAAGAGAAACAATTTACATCATTATATTACTCTTCTCCACCGGATAATTTCTATGCCAAACAAAAGCAGGCCAGTGAAAAACAGAAAACACATTTATATTAAAAATGTTTTCAATAAATCTAAATGTACTACTGGTTTTTCGATGTACAAGCATCTAGATTTCAAACATTCTGTTTTCAGTGAGGAAAATCGGATATAATTGAGCCAATTTGGCATGGTTTTTAAAGGTTTTCTGACACTGTGTCCCCTCAGATATTTATCCTAAATTACTGTTGGTTAGTGTTGTTTTACTTGTGATGAGCTAGTTTATAAATTATCTCCAGCCTGCTGGAATCATTATCTAAAGGGATAAAATTAAACAGTAAATTTCATTTTGCTTGTAAGAAGTTGCACAAATTCTAGCAGAGCCTATGAAGTCTACTGGAAATAAATAGAAATCTTCCCCTCCTGTGTTCCTGTTCTTGTACTCGGGGAGTCATCTTGAAGATCTGTGTGGCCCTGAGAAAAGAGTGAAGTGAAATGTTGAAAAGAAGAAATATGTCTCTACTCTCCCACTCTGGGATTTTTGGTTTTGCAGTTCTGTGTGGGCTTACTGGGATTAAGTGGCAATAAAGGGAGTGGCGTTAAACAGAAAATGAAGATGTCTGATTATTAAATCTGGTTTATCTCAGGGAGTAGTCGTAACAACTGGCCAGGACTGAACTATACTACATAAACATTCAGGGTTAGGGCAATATGGTGAAAACAAAAGCATGTAATGTGCATATATTAACCTTTAATTATCAAGAGAAGATTGCTGCCCTCCAATACTGGTTCCCAGCAATAGTGCTTACACACTTAAAAATCTGAAATTACCCACAAAAACCACATTTGCGTAACCTGGGGTTTTAAAAGAGGAATGTACACTATTTTAAACAGTGACCTATTAATCCTTTGCTCTGAGACAAAAGTATCATTAACATAAGCAAACAAGAACACTGCCAAGAACTCTGGCAGCTTTTCCAGATCCTTGCAATTGGCAATACTAAAACTGATTTCCAATTGAATATGGTTATTAATTTGGATCATACAAGAGTAAGGCAGTGCACTTCCATTAATAGTTCAAGATATCAAAGTTCAGCAAAGTCACTTCCCATATGTCCAACAGTCAAACATTTGCAGCGTGCTACTGGATAGAGAAACTCCTTCTTAGTTTTATTTGACTTCTACCTTCTTGTACTATACATAACATACTATAAGTAAAAACATGAGCTGAAGAAACAAAGAAGGTGACTGCAGAAAGAGAATGGAGACCAATGGTGTTTAAACTAACTAAAAGACAGCATTGCAATCAGAAATGTATATCTCCCGGGCTTATTGTGGCATGTACTTTGCTATTATGTTTAATTCTGGATGGTCAGTGCTGCACTGTGTGGTCGGAGTCTGTTTCATCACCAAGATTCGTTTTTTGCCAATAATACCTCATTTTGGAAGAACGAATCACATTTGAGGAGGAATGCTGAAAGCTTGAGCCACCAGTGAGATGCTGATTGAAGAAGTTTAATTTTGTGGTCACTGGTCCATTAATTACCAATGTCCTTGGAACACAAAGCTACAGCTAACATGGAGCAAACCACAATGAAAGCTCCAGCGGCAGCCAAATATGTTTTAGGATGACTGACCCGGGTAGGGAGAGGCAGGTTTGGACACGGATAACAGTTTCCAGTATAAACAGCCAATGTTCAACAGAAAGAAATCTGTTATTCTGTAATACTAACAGGAAGTGAGGACCAACACATTTGTACACACACACACAGACACATACACACAAGCATGCACATGTACAACACGACAGTGAACAGGACCTCCTACGTAAACACAATCACAGACACACACAAACACTGTGAAGGCAGTTCAAAGCTGGACAGCTGAATGTCTGTTCAAGTCTTTGGTCTCAGCAGCTGTTTGATCCTCAAAGAAACTACTTTTCTCGACTGATTTCCAGAGAGAACTGAAAGCATTCAGTCAAGGCACGAAATTCTAAGAGGATTTTTCTCAATATCTACTAATGACCCCACACCATATAAAATTTAAATGTCCATTTTAATATAGAAAATCTCTGAAACCTATGTGGTTTCCTGGAACACTTAAAAGTGCCTTTGAACAGTTACGGATATTTGCAGTCTTACTGACATTTATATTAAAACAAACAGTGAAAGGCAATCAAGAGGAGCTTCTGCAAAGTCAAGAATCCAAAGCCCAAATGTTTTAGTGTTAGCCCTGTATTACAGTTTGAGAGCTCATATTGTATTAATGTATGAGCCCATTATTTATCATACATTTATGTTAAACAAACACAATGTTCTGTTCATTGTAGCAACACCTTTTTAACCCCATGTCTGAAATACTATAAGTCTTATAGTATAGACTTTTGCATGTTTCATGCAAAAGACTAGACATAAAACGGGGTTTCAGCTTGAAAGATTGATGTAATTAGGTGTTTCTACAAGAAAGGCTGGATTACTCACCCTATCATGGCTGTCATTAAAAGAAAAAAGCACAGTAGAGAGTGCACGATTGATTTTTGGAGCTTGCATAAAGAATTCAAGCTTCAAATATGCACACTCAAATGTCAAATTTGCAATCTTGCTACCTCTGTTTCTTGATCTTAGAGATTTAATGCCTAGAAAGTTTTGTTTGTGCACTATGGGAGCAACATTGCGACAATTTCTGGTAGCAATTATTTGATTTGATCATCAACCCAGCGGCAAGTAGAGGAAAATCTAAAGCAAGACACTACATGTTTAGCAGAAGTTGCTGTCTGCATCCCCTCCCTCCTGCCTGGTATTTATTTGTTTGAGCTGTGATTAATGATGGTGAAGGCCATGAGGTTGTGATTCTGGGAGGAAACACGATCAGTAAAAACATGTTTTAGGTGGTAGGCACGTGTCAGTAGAACACTGTGGAGACAGACTTTCATTAAGGAGATAAGAAAAACACATTTATTTATTTCTACTGAGTTTTAATGTCATGATGTCAAGACGTACCTATTGAAGATATTCATGCTGCTGCAATGTGCTGAGAAGGAAAACTGCATTTCACTGCTGTTTTAATTCCAAAATGTAATTATTGCAAAGATTAAACTACATTTTCCTCAGTCTGATTGGAACTATCTCCCTAAATCACCAAACACCCACACACAAAAGTCCAAAGACCTTTCACCTTTCAACCTTTACCACTTTCTGACAGTAACCATATGAGGTGTAACATATGCAGCCATGTGTGTGTGTGTGCTCAGTGTATATGTCTTTTGCTTTGTAGATTATATTGGACACAGCAGTAATCCATCTAATTTGACACCAAAAAACCCAGAAACACACAGTAAATAAGATATGTGAAGGAATGCATAAAGGTGGCGGTGCAGTTTAACAAAACCTGTCAAATATCTCAATTTATTTCACAGGTAGAGAAACACAGACTCAATATGACTCCTTTGGTACCAGTAAGGTAAAGTTTCACACAGCTGGTTTTAAGACCCGTGTAATAATGCATTGTGACATCACTTCTCCACTATAGAGAGTACAGTAGCGCACACACATCCAGCACTGTGTGAGCAGCCTGTAGAGGAAACACCTAATAAAAGTGATATAAGACACCCAAGACACACCTGCCACTTCAAACGCAGAGAACATGCACCCCCCACGCACACGCACACACGCGTGCACACACACACACACACATATAATGTCTAACCAGTTCCAGATGGAGAGGGCTGTCAAACTCGTTGCCATAAGCACAAAAGGGTACAAAAATTGCAGTGCTTTTATAACTCTTACACTGTGTATTCATTTTGCATGTGTGCGTGTGTGTGTGTGTGTGTTAACCAGCAGTACCATTTGCTTCTCCAACTGGAACCAAATTCAGCCATGTCTCATTAAATCAACCACACTCTACAAAATTTGCCTCCTTCCTTCCTTCAGTCCTTTCTTTCTTCCTTCCAAAGAAAAATACTGAGTGGACTTAAAGCTGCATTCAGTTCTTGCAATGGCATTTGAATATTAAAGTACTCTGACTTGCATGAATCTTTTATTTATTTCAATCAAATTCAAACTGAAATATAGTTTTTAATTTCAGCTTTGTCATCATTTTTCTCATGTGCAGCTCATGTGTCCGGTCAGATTTTTAAATCCCATATCTGCTAGGATGAGCTCTGACACCAGTTTAGGACTTCTATCATCATTATTTATGGCTCCCTTCCTTTCAATTCCAAAAAGGAGTTTGTCGCTCTTTAAAAAACTAATGTCCACATGGCCTACACTGGATTATTGAGAAATCCAGTCATTACACGTGGAAATGCTTCCAATCAAGCCAGACCCAGTACACCCCGCACACCACCCTCTGCCCTCTGACAGAAAGTACAAAATAAAAAGAAAGAAAGAAAGAGAATATTTTTGGATTTTTCTGAATATTATCTGTCCACTTTGAGGTCCCATTCTTCTATATTAAAATGTCTTGTTTCTTCTTATTAGAGATGTGTAACATTTAGTCACACACTTTATGTTTTATGTTTACTTGGTGTAATTTTACAGCATTGCTTTAGTTTAGGATCATTTTTAAAATAAATGGATTTCATAACAAATTTTTTTTTAACAGAAATTAAATTAAATTGAATTAAATTATAGGTATTATCCAAATGTTAATAACATGTTCTTATGGGGTTTTTTTTTAACCCAATACCAATGGTACATTTCTAAGTTCCTTGACAGTAGGTTGTTGACTATAGCTTTACACACACATATTTGGATGAACAATGTCCTACATCGTTCTTCTGAGCAAAGCTGGCAGGACAGGTAGAATACCTCACTATCTTCTTTTATGTTCCTTCCCTCTCTTTTTACCTCCCTATATTCCTACTTCCCCTCCATCCTTCACAGAAGTCTTCATTAAGAACTCTAATGAACAATAGAAATCTTTTCCTGCAACTACCCTCTGATGTAGGCTTCAATTTTGAGAAACTTGCTTGGTTCCTACATGTAAGTCATTAAAAGACTTACTTTTATTAGTTTACTGTACTTTTTTTAAATGATGGTGCAAAGTATGACTTGCTGTAGGGCAGGAAACTGCAGTGTCAGCACGACTCAACATGGCACCAAACAGTCAAAGTATCCCATTTACTGCATACTTAGTAATGCTAGAGGAACATTCTGCTTCTCCCATCATAACATAACATTTGGGGACTGCTGTTAATGAAAGGCCTTATAAATACTTTGCATCTTAGTTTTCAAACCTAATAAAATCTTGTTGAACAAAATGTAATCCCAAGCAAACTCTCAATACAGGATTTGGCTGGTGACCATTCAAAATCTTTCTGACCCTAAAGACCAACTTGGGAAGATGGTGCCTTGGAGAGAGCCATCTCTCTGTCCTAATGGAGGCATTTTATTGAGTAAAGAGTTGCGGAGCTCCATAAGTCAACTCAGGCACATTTATGGAGAGGTTCTGATGAGATTTTTGGCTGCAATGCACAGTTAAGAGTCCAAGTTTCTGGAAACAAGGATAAGATTCTAAAGGTGGACATCAAAACTTTATAAGGAATAATGAGCAGCTTGGTAGATATGTGCACAGGTCATGTGATCCCTGGAGAATGGAAACTTGAGAGCAATTAAAGGGAAGGTGAGGCATGACTGGGCATGAAAGTGTCAAGGACATTAACACTCTAGACTCTAGCTCCTTGGGTATGTTTGGACCATGCTGATGGATGTAGCCAAACTGACAACACCCATTTAAAGCCAGCCAGCAGAGACGCCCTCAAGTGTCCAAGAAAGAATGTGGAAACAAAGGGAACGGGAAAACACTAGACGTAGTTGTGCCTGTTGAAGTGGTCTGTTACACCATTTTAAATCTTCCTAAAATGTTTGACATAAATGAGTGTTCTATTAAATGAATTCCCCCTCACTATATTGTAATGAAAATCAAAATAGCCACATTAAAACAAGCAGGTATTAACAATATTAAACAATTATTAACAATGGTAAACCTCTACCTGTGGGTCCTTCCCTGTCTGAATGCAGTCTTCTCTGTTGCCAGGTAATGGAGGCCAGAAGATCTATGAGAAAACGGGGAAACAGAGAAAATTTAGTTTGATGATTAATGACCTCATAAGTATCAAATACTGTAATGCAAAGAACCACCTTACTCAGCCATATTGCCAAATGTAATTATTTCTTGGAGCGACTTTGGTGGGATAGAACATAAATATCAGGCTTTGTGTCATTAAATGCAAATTATCTTCCTCAAAAATTCAACTTTATAGCAATCAGAGGCAAATTGAGCAGAGCAGCTCATCCACACATGATGAAACCAAGGCTTTCCAGTGGGCAGCCAAAGCTGTTAGGCGTTAACTTTTGGCTTGTAAAGCTGAAACCTTGTGTGGGACAAGACAAAAATGTATTACTCCACTCTAACACCAGAAGCCAGCGCCACACATTCAATCATAAATATCACAAGAAATAAATTAAAAACATCAAAAACTGAGCTATACAAAGTGTTTTTTTTTTTTTTAATTTCGAGCCAAGCAGATGCCCAGAAGCCAAGTTTTTGATATGACAGTGAAAGAAGGTCCTTTTGAGGCACTCACAGTAAAACAAATACATTTATAATGATCAACAGTAATGTCTTTTCAGTGACAATGCAAGGCCAAAGGTTTGTGGAAAGAAATGCTTCTGATGAATGATGTAATGCTCTGTGTGTCATTGTCCCTCTCCTCTACTTCCACAGCACTGAACAATCTTTAGACCACAGTGTAATCAAGACTGATTTGACCAAATAACAAAAGCTTTTTTTCACACATTTGATATATATATATATATATATATATATATATATATCTTTTGTTTGAAATTTTCCATTTGCTTGCTATGAAGAGCACATCTTTTGCATGTACAGTATATATGCTACACTAACATACTACACAGATCTTTGAAAGACCTTATTATCTTTTTTTCTGTGCCAAGACTAAAAATTAGACTTCTGGCTAGATAAGCAGGGGAAAAAGTGTTCAGCCACCTTAAGAGACCATCTGGAGCTTTAAAAAAAGAAGAAACTATAATAAAACACAAGTTCTCACAGTATAGATCCGAGATTGCCTGATTAGGAAACTCCCCAAGTCTTCCTCTCATTCTGCCAACTGGATAATCAGATGAGGTGAATCTCAGATAAGCATGAAGTAAAATTTGGACCTAAAACAATGGGGCTAGTTTTCACACTGCCACTGAAGAGAAAAGCCCAAGTCGGTTTCAGCTGAGTTTCAGTGACGTGTGTAATGTCGTAGTCTTGTGTACTACCAGAAGTTTCTCTGAGACAATAAGTCTTTGTCTGGTCTGGTAGGAAACAGCCTTACAGGGACAATAGCAAACAGAGGAGAAAACAAATGGTCCTGACTTGCTTCACCATGTCTGATTGTGTTCAGTGTGTGGATGAATAGCATGTGCAGATGTGCTGGGTGCCACTGCGATAGTCACTGTTATTAAAGAGTATTATGTTGATGTATGTTTATTATATTGAAAAATTGAATTGATGTACATTAATTAGCATTTGGATCCATTGAGTAAATGTGAATATGGTTTGGTTAATAAAGAAAGCCCTTTAGTCTCCTACGTGAAGGTTGAGCGCTTTGTAAACTAGCCGTCCACCCCAACCACCTCCAGGCACTGTTCCTAAATGGTGTGCTTCATTTAGTTCAAACAAATCCAGTCAGTGTGTACACTGCAGTTGAACATAGATGGAAAATGTGTAGTTGGGCAGAAACATGATTTCTCACCACAGCCATGTGAGTGGTGATGAGCATCATCCAATTCTCTTCCAGATTCCTAATCAAAAATTTGTATAAAATAGCATAAAATGGACACTATTGCTTTCATTTTTTCATCATTGATTTCATTTTTCATTTACAACTCCACAAGCTGGCTTGCAATGGTGGAAATCTATTGGAAACAATGTATTCAGTGGATCAGGATAAAACTTGGCTTGGTAATGGTCTGTTTTAACATTTTGCAATATACACAGTCTTCAAGAGGTTCTACCTTTTAAGTGGTCCTTAATTTTGAGTCCATAAATGTCAAATGTATGTATTTTATTGTTTTATGCATCAAACTCAATCATTTATGTGCACTGTATGTAGCTGCTGCATACTAATGTAAGCAGAGTTTTTTGCATTAATGCACAAAATCATCTGACAGCTCTGTGTATAAACACCAAGCCAAGGCAAGATGCAAAAGGATACTTGATTTAAATACTGGACTCAAACATTATGAGAACATTAAAACTCACTCTGTATTTAAATCTTCTCAGAGAGAAGATTTAAATGTCAACACAAACTCCACTTTTATCAACACATCACTTTTTACACTGTAGTCTTTTCAGGCCAAAGAGATTACTCTTACACTAAGTAAGCTGGGCTAGATGCCATCTCCAGAATCACCAAGGAAGCACAGCACACAATATACACTGTAGTGTGTAACCAAATGCTCAGCAAAGTAAACCAGTTGTCTAAACGTGCTGAAAAACAATGTCTTTGACAACCAGCCACATTTTCAAGCCAGAAAAGCAAAAGTGAACATTTCATATACATTATTCAAAGACGGGATATCAAATACCAATCAAATGTGTTTATCTTTTCGCATGGAGCAAGTGGAATATTTATTCAATCACATGAAACATTTAGATGCACTAAATCATTATTTGTTTTAGTTTTCCCTTGGTAATTATCATTAAGGAAATTTTTCCACTTTCCTGATTTGATTCAGACGGTACTGGAGCCAGGTCTATGCTGACACATGCAGCATGGACCAAGTTAATGCCATCTGACTTTTATTCGACTGAAGCCTTCAGTTTAAAATTAAATCTACCTGCATTACTGCACTGTTGGTCAGATTTATAGTGGATACCAAACTTCGATTATATGACAGATAGATACTGTAGGCTTTTATGGGCAGAGATTAAATTGAAAAGCTACAATATACAGTACAATGCAAAAGTCTTTCTTGTAATTTCTTTAAGTAGTCTTCAGGAATAGTTCTCCAGGCTTCTTGAAGGACATTCAAAGCTCTTTGGATATTGGCTGCCTTTTTTTCCCATTCTCTGTGAAGATGATCCCACACTGCTTCAATAATGTTGGTGTCCGGGCTCTGGGGAGGCCAATCCATGACAGATAGTGTTCCATTGTGTGTTTTTCTATGTGTGTGTCTGTGTTTGGGATCAATGTCATGCTGAAAAATTAAGCTGTTGCCAATCAGATGCTTTCTAGATGGTATTGCACAATAGATTAAAAAAAAAAAAATTCCATTCAATTTTGAAAAGATTCCCAACACCACTGGCTGAAATGCAGCCCTAAACCATGACAGACTCCACCATGTTTTAGACATTCACTGTTGTACCTCTCTGCTGAACTCCTATTGACAACAACTTGAATTCAAACTTTGAACTCAAATTTGGATTCATCCCTCCATAAGACCTGTTGCTACTGATTTTCAGTCCAGTTCTTGTGTAATTTGGCATACCTCAGCCTTTTCTCTCTGTTCATCCTTTGTTAAGAATGGCTTCTTGACAGCCTCCCTTCCACTGAGACCATTTCTGATGAGGCTTCAGCGAACTGTAGATGGCTCAACAGAAGGGACAGATGCATCTCTCAGGTCCTGTGTCAGGTCTTTGCTGGATTTTTTCCTATTTCTTAAGGACATGACTTTCAGATACTGTTCATCTGCTGTAGACAGTTTTTTTTCTTTAGGCCTGCCACTTCTTCTTATGTCCTCCACTTGTCCAGTTTCCTCAAATTTTTTAAGGACACAATGCACACCGTGTTGAGATATACCAAGTTTTCAGCTAATAGCTCTTTGTGAATCACCTTGTTGGTTCAAAAAACACAATTTTATGCCTGTCAAATTGTGTTATCTTTGGCATTTTTCATATATTCAACTAAAGAACTGGGAATAAATGATGTGTTGTGACAGGCTCCAAGTAACAAAATGCCTAAAATTTAAAATGGTTTCTTTGCTAAGTTTTCTGTTATATGTAGACACAACACTGGTTCATCCCTTGAGTTAGGTGCCCTTTTTTTTCTTGAATGATTCATAGATCAGTGTAAAGTGGCCTAGCAAAAAAAACAAAACAAAAACAAAACAAAACAAAAAAAAACATTCCTCTAAACTGGTAAGATAGAATGACTGGACTGAAAATGAGTGAAAAAGCAGCCAATGTCCAAAGAAAAACTTTGAAAGACTTGCAGAAATCCTGGAGAAATATTGCTCAAGACCACTTTAAAGAATTATAAGTAAGTCTTGCTCATTGCAAGCAAAATATAAAGAAATAAGGGTTGGCTCAAGACTTTTGCACAATACTGCACCGTAGTGTAACAAAATTCACAATAGCTGGCTGTGTCATTCAAGTTGTTAATTGATTTTTATTTTAAATTATATTTTAAATTTCAAAAAACCTGTCAGAGCAGTGCTCAAGTGGAAAAGTCACATCAAAGAGACGGCAGTTATGTGACTGACACAGTTCTTATTGCAGTTTAGTAAAATTGTAACATCATTATTCAAATTTTTATTGTAACTTTTTCCATATATATGAAGATCATTGCACATTGATGCATGCTGTAGCAGGAAAAGCAGGAAACATTTGACGGGTGAAATGAGAAAGTATATTAAACTAACTAGCTAAACTAAGAGGGACGTGATTTTACAGCATGATATAAAATTATGCTGAAAAAAGGGATGAGCTGTGGGGCATGCTGTCTTTCAACACTCAAGTTAGACATACTTTCTTACAGCGATACTCCCTTATGTGAAGACAAACAATACTTGAATTTAAACTTTTTTTCTTCAATTGCTGGTTCATGGAAGATTTGGCAGATGTCTTTAATCTTGTAAAATTTTCTTTTACTGAACTCACAGTGGCTGGCTCCATTAGAAACATGGTTATTAAACCTCAAACAGCATACTGTGTAGGCAAACACCGTGTGTGATCATGAGCCAAGACAGAGAGCTGTGAGAGAACGCAGAGAGAGATGGAAAATTAAGAGGTAGATACGGTGGGTGACATCTGGCTTCCTGTGTACTTGAATTCCCCATTCACCCATTCACTTTATGTCATCAGTCTCTTTGACCCATGTACACACACCGCTGTTCTTAGCTAAGTGCCGTAGCACACCGGGGATTTCGGTTTTAAAGAGAGTTATTTTTGTTCAGTACATACTAGAAACCAGTTTAATGGAACACAGACTACACTGGGCATCCTACTGCAAAATAAAATTTTGATACGTATTTGCAGCACATTTTTGCCAAAACCTTTCCTCTAAAGAAACTCAGGTACATGAAATGAAATCCTGTTTGAACTTAAACTCGCTCATTTCCCTGATGACAAAGTCTTCTAATAAAAACTCTCTGAAACCTTATAAGATGCAACTGAAAGGTATAATAAGTCCCTAACTCCACAAATAACAGCAAAGCTCTGTTGGATCTACTATTCCACAGCTTAAATACTAATAAATACTAGAGAATATAATATTATATATTATATAATAGTATATAATAATTGTTAACATGTTCAGTCTTTTTGGCTTAAACCAATCAATCCCAATCCCAAAAACACCGCACCACGGTGTCTTACGGTCAGTGATTTTTCTCAAATTCAGTTAACTTTACGCAGTGAAGCTTAGATTTAATAGAAGAGAAAGAAATGTTTCAATTTCAATTATGATAATGGCAATATAACATCTCTTCTTTCTATCTCGATCAAACTCTCAATGTGTGATGACAGTGGAAACCTGCAGTGAGGTGCAGTGCTCCAAGCTTTGCTTCTCATCTGGCTTCTGGTTTGTAATTCACATTTCAAGTCTCTCTGCTGTTACAACAATGTTTAACTAAACTTAATGACAAACCGATGCTGAAATTAAAAGCAAACTAGACAGAAATACAATGTTTGATTTACAAGTAGCTGTATTATTACAGGTGTTCCTTCACTGGGAAGAGTAGAAATGAAGTGTAGTTGAAAGCGAACCTCTTTATAACACAAGTAGTCCAAAAAGACATGATGTACACAGGGCGTGTCTGGAGTCACACTTTTTCCCCAGAAAACAAATGTGTCATACTTTTTTAAAGCCTTATTTAAGGCTGTAATCACTGCTTACTAGTTTGATGCAGTACCAGTAATATTAAATAAAATGGCTGTTCAGTTTGAGCAGCCATACTTGTAGCTGAGTTATAACACAGAGCACTTAAACAGATGTTCTACAAAGAAGGAATTCTGATAAAACACTAAATCCTGCATCTGTCTGTTCAAGTCATAAATCATCTTTCTACAGATTGAAACCACTTGGAGAGCGTCCACAACCTAAATCAAAATGAAATGATAAATGTAGACTGTGCAGTCACAAATCTTTTACTATGCATCAATCATCAAAGCAGAGCTCTATATACTTAAAAAGTATAAACCACATCATTTTTACCTCTTTAGATTCACTGCTAACAGGTCCCAGCGTGAGAGAGTATAGGACGTCTTTCCCTCCCAGGAATAAACGGTCACGGTACTCATCCAGGAAGATGGCGTTAAGAGAGAGGTGGCCATGATGACCGTTAAAGATAGATGACCTGTTGGTGGACAGCAGGTCTGCAAAGAGAGAAAAGCATAAGTGACAGCAAGAAAAACACACTGGAGGGGTGCAGTACCAAAAAACAGAATATATTTTTAGGTGTGTCATTGTCACAGCTCTGCTCTGCTATTATGCATACTGAAATAATGCACATTTAGCATTACATTTGCTGTATCCCTTGTATTCCTCAGTACTTTTGTGTCCTTTTGTGTCACTAAAATCAAATGATTTCACTGAACACCCTTGTAGCTGTCACAACATTCATGGCACTAAAACAATAAGAGGAAATGTTAAATATTAACGTGATGCAGTAATTCATGCTACTAAAAATAAAAATATCAAGGTAGCTAATATGGAGTGATCTGGCAGCAGCTTCAAAGTTAAGAGATTGTTGCAATAACTCTGCAGGAGTGTTAAAGACTGAGGTGAACTCAAGTTCAACTAGACACAGGGTGTCTTTTCTTTACACACACACTGCATATTGATGCACATATACACCACAGAAGCCCAACCATATAACCCAACTGCCTGCCTGGCAGTCTCTGACAACTTTGACATTTTCCACTCTCTCTTACCCAAACACGTCTTATTTTTCCCGACTTCTTCTTTCTTTTTTTTGTTCATCTTTATCGCCTGCCTCCCTACTTTCTCTCTATCTAGGTAACAAGATGAGGAGAGAAATGTGTGTGTGAGAACATGTTGCTGGTATGTCAAACTCTCAGCGGAGGAGTCAGCTTGGGCTGAATCGGCTTTCCGTTTGTCTCTCATCACTCATCTGTCACATTGGTTATTTCTCTCCTCATTTTCACTCAGCACAATACACACTGACTAACATGCACAAACACAGACAGTGAGGAGGGAGCCCGAGTCACTCGCCACTCAGCAAGAGTACTGACTGAGTGAAGCAGAAGGGTCTTATGTACCAGTGATACCTTGTCCATCACTGGGGCCATGTACACACAATGGGGCTATTTTTGTAAGAAATCTGCATTTTTCACATACATAAGCATGAATATTTTTCTGTAGGGCTGCGATTATGCTTTAGTTTCTGGATTATTATTTCATCACTAACCCATCAATTATTTGTTTTAGGTCACACTCTCTTAGAGGCTAAGATGATGCCTTCCAAAGAGATTTTCACTGATGTGAAATAATGAGAAACACAGTAAGTCTTGAGTGTTTGGCAGTTTTGCCCAATAAACAGTTTCAATGAAAAACAGGAAACAAAAATGTGTGCAAACACTGTAATCATCCTTCCTTTCCTTTTTTTCTTTGCTCTTCTCCCAGCAAACCCACAAACAGCACATATTTAAACAAATCCATTTAAACAACCTCATCCTAGATCATCCTCAATACCAGTGCAAAAGAAACCTTTACACTGATGTGAGATCCCTTTAACAGTCTGAAAATTCATCATATTTACTGCACATTCATTTTATTCTGTAATTGGGTCTTTGCAGCAGCCAAACTCTGGTGAAACACTGTCCTCCTCTGTGGCCTCCTCAGTAAACATCTATGCCTGTTTAAATGTGATTGCAAAAAGGAAGGAAAGAGTTTTGCAAGAAAGAGTGGATATAAAACTGTAGAGCTGCTGGAAAAAGAATAATGAGAAAATTCATAAGTAACAGGGATATAAGTTAGGGGGAGAGGAAGTTAGACAAAGTTACAGAAAGATATAGTTGGTAAGAGAAGGAATGAAGGCATTGGGGATTTCAGCAACTGGTAAGAGTCTGAAAATAATTAGAAGGTAGTCAGACAGGCAAGGAAGAGACAGACAAAGAGGGTAGTGATATTGGACTGATTTTTTGAAACTGGCAAGGCAGAAAAAAATATGTTGGAGAGACAGCAAGGAAGATAACCTACAGTAGCTGAAGCACCCTCTGCAACTTTTAAATCTGCCACACAGAGATCCTCATCACCATTACTTTTCTTACTTGGTATGGAGGGGCTTTCAGGAACTGATGGAGCCAAACTATGGAAGATGATCCAAGTGTTTCCGGGGGCAGCTTCATTCCTAAGCTGTTAGGCTTCTTAACAAGCATAACCCCCAGAGCCACATGGCTGCTCCACCTGGACAAACTGAACTTTATCCTCAAAGAATTTATATAAAGCTTTATGTTATAAAATTGTGTCTTTTATAATCAGGGACTAAATTTATTTATAGCCTTGCTCCTGACAACATTAATGTCTCTTTACAGGCAAAAAAATAACATCTGTCAGTCTTATATTGTTTCCAAGTCCAACATTTGTTGGCCATTAACTTCAAACCTTTCTTGTTACTTGATTCTCAACATAGTGTGTGCAGTTTTGAGCCATTTGCGTTCTACAGCAGAATTAGATTAATTTTGTTTCCACCTACATGTACACAAACTCACTCAGACTGGAAGCAGTCTCTCTCTCTCCCTTTGTATCTCATAAATTATTCAATCGTATACACAAATCTTCCTCTAACCAAAGCAAAAATGTAGTGACATAAATACAACAGCACACACACACAGAGACACCAGCATGCACACCCAAACAGAGAGGAAAGGTGAGCTAACAGCTTCCATCTGTAGCTTGTTATCACTCTAGCAGCTCATCGCCTCAGTGTGGAAATCACGCCAGTGTCTCACCTCTCACCAACCTTTCTTTCCTGCGCTCTATCCAGCTTCACCTCTCTTCTATCTGTTTAACCTCTCTTGACTCTCCATCATGCTCTGTCTCTTCTGTCTATCCATCTTTAACATCCTTGCTTGAAGTCACTTTTGAATAATAGCATCTTAAGTTTCATCTCTTGTTTCTTTCTTTCTTCCTGTCCCTTTTGCTACTTGATCTTTATTCCTTTTCTCTCTTTTTATCCATCTTGTGCGCAGACTATATATACAGCCACAAATTCTTGACAGCATCCATAGTGAAACATCTGTCTTCAATGTGTATTATTTCCCTAAAAGCAGTCAGCCAGTGCTGCACTGACAAACAGCAGATGTGCCAAACCAAAGCGACACGCGAATGAGCATCTGGTTTCACTGTGTCAAACCTCAGCTCTCGCATCACGCAGTCTCACCCACTACAAAGATATGTTTCCAATAATTTATTATTGATTTGTTTACATTTCACTCTTCTGCGCAGTCAGATTAAGGCATGCCCTGGTGTTTGTCAAATCTAAGAGTCAGACATGTGGACTTTGCAATTGAATTCACTGCTGCTGTTTTGCATATTATTCTTTGATCTGGGAGCTTATGTGGTGATGAAAGGAGCATGGAAAAGAGAAGAAGTGGGGTAAAACTGAGGGCACCATTACTGCCTGAATACATTTTAATTTGGCTCTTAACTAGGAGGTATGAAATGTTCTGCTGAACAAACTTATCTGCAACTGTTTTTTCCATCATGTTATAAGGCCTTTCTGTGTGGAGTTTGCATTATCTGCGTGGGTGTCTTTCTGGTGTCCAGTTTCTTCTGACTGTCCAAAGGCATGCAGGTTTGGCTATCTGGGGGTCTAAATTGCATGTAGAAGTGAATGTTGTGTGTCCACATTGGATCCTACATCATGTCCAATACATGCTGCAAAATGAATGGATGGACTGCCACTAGGTCACTAATAATGCTGCCAACATGTGGACTCCTTCAGAGCAGTGGTCTGATTTGTGGTCAGACTGAGGTTGAAAGGCTGAGACACAAAAAGTAACTGGACCTGGACTAACAAATGAAATGAATGAAACAAAGAAGCTAAAGGAAAGCTAGGTAGATTAATGACACACTATTATTTATTCATTATTTTGGATTAGGAACACATACAGTACTGTGCAAATATCTTGAGACATGATTTTCAGATACTGCTGCTGTAGGTAGATTTTTAGACCTGTGACTTCTTTTGTCCTCCCTTTTTTTAAGGACACACTGGAAATCAGGTCGAGATATACCAAAGAGCCAAGAGCTCTTTGGGAATCACCTTGTTAGGGCAAAAATACTATTTTACGCCTTTCAAACTGTTATCTTTGGCATTTTTCATCAATTTTAATAATGAAATAGGAACAGATTATGTTTTTTGACAGGCTGCTAGTAACAAAGTGTCTAAAGATACAATTTAAAATTGGTTCTTTGCTAAGTTGTCTGTTATGTGAAGACACAACACATAACAGGGATGTTTCATCCCTTGGGTTAGGTGCCTTTTGGATGCTTGAATGATTCATAGGTCAGTGTTAAGTGGCTTAACAAACAAAAAATATTCCTCAGAAAATGGTCAAGTACAAAAAGTACTGGACTGAAAATGTGTGAAAAAGCAGCCAATGTCCAAAGAAAAACTTCAGAAAGGCTGAAAAAATTATTGGTCAAGACCACTTCAAAAGATTTGTCTGGCTCCTTGGAAGCAAAGTATAAAAAAATGAGGGGTGGCCTGAGACTTTTGTACAGTACTATATGTTGATCAAAATTCTATGTGGGTCACTGAAAGTTTGCTTGAAAATTTAAAATACAGCCAAACAAGGAAGCAACAATGGAAAGAAGCTTTCCTGTATAGACATGCAGCACTATTTGCACATGATATATTTTGCAGAAGAGTTCATCATTCCAAAAGTTAAAAAAATATAAAATGATAATCTGCCTGTTTTCAAGAATACCTGCATGAACAAAAGCCTTATTGTGTTACTGAACCCATCATCTATGGTGTCTATGCAATGTCTCAATATAAACACGTGGTGAAACATTATTAACACTAAGTCCCAATGGCAAACTGAATGAACACTGTTTTATTGCTAGCATCACAGACTTCTGTCTGCACTGTCCGCTCATCACAAAGTGAAATCCACTGATGTCATTTACTGCTGCATTTAGTGATAAAGATCAAATGTAAAAAGTTGGTTTGAATTGAGAATTTTACTAATGGATCTGGAAACAAAAGAAAAAGTGGGTTCAAAATAAGGAACAGAAGAAAAAGGTCTTGTGAGAGAGCACCAGAGAGTAAAAAAATCTAATCTCATGTTGACATCTCTAATGTACAAATTGGGCACAGGCAAAGTATAAGCTATGTTACTGTATACTGAAGACACACACACACATATATGTATAAGCACATGCACATATACATGGATGATAGCATCAGTGTTATTGTTGGCTCAGTAGGAGAAAAGAACACATCTGATGCCTATTAGACCCCCTGAGCTACAAAATACGTGCTAGTAAGACACACACATGCATGCCATAATGAATCAATAAGGTCAAACCATCCCTGTTCAAACCACATCTGTGCACATCTGAGCTGACAAAACTCACTATCAGATGCTTTCTCTAAATATTGCTCTTTGATGTTTTATTTTCATGAGCTCTGATACTAAAAACACACACACACCCGCAAACAGAGACGTATTAGACTCATTACACTGCTGACAGACTTCCCAGGGTATCATTAGATCTCGGCTGTATATTATTGCAGAGTGCCAAATATTTCTGGAATCTGCTGCATGCACAAAAAGTCATCTCACAATGCTTCTCCTTCTCTCACCTCACCCACTCCTCCTGGGCTTCATCCTCCTCTCAAGGATATCATATTCCCTCTCATCCTTTACATTTTGCCTCCTCATTTTTGTGAGAGGTGGAAAATTCCTCAAAATTATGTACCTCTTCCTGACCTATGTCCTTGCTTTTTATTTCCTTATTGACAGCATGTGCAAAGAAAAAAATGCACAAAGGTTATTTTGCTACATTTACTGTTAACTATGTGCATATTGCGTTTGACACTTTATCACAGACTTTAGTCTTCTCTAAGTTGATCTGTTTGGATTATTGGATGGTTGAATAAGATATATTGTTCAGATATATTGTTCCATAAAGTATGATGTTCACCTTTCTTTTTCTCTACCACTTCACCACAATTAAAAATTACCTCTCATCAAGTTATATTTCTCAACATTTCTTTTAAGAATTGGTGCAAAAACATGTCCCGTTGTTTATAGACTGCATGTTAAAGATGAACATAGCCACTGAAACATTACTCAAAGGATACAGAAAAAAAAAAGAGATTCACGACTGGAGTCGCCCTCTGCTGGTCATTAGAAATAATGTATCTCTAATTTACTTCACTTTTCAGACCCAGAAGTGATGTCCATCTTTTATATACAGTCTACAACAATTCCTAACATATAACAATTTCCTATATGTCTACAGCTAATTAGGAAAGTGGCACAACAAAAAGGTAACAATGGTAAGCATTAAAAGCTAAAACTCTCCATGTTCATATTGTTTGAGTGGGTGAATGTTAGTCTGTTTGCGCTAGCATTTATCTCCAAGCTAAATGTGAGCTTTACTTAGGCACAGTGCAGCGCCACAGACCTGCTACCATGACTGAATGTTGTTTTTTTCCCCGTGGCAATGAAATCAACCTCTTATTGATTACTCTCTTCTAATGCTACATCTACAGATGATTTATAAGAACAACGTACTGGCCACAATAACTAAAATAAGCACAGACCCCACATGAATTGGGACAGTTCAGCTCAGTTCCACAAGCATGTCTTCGGCTTTAGCCTGAAATCTAATAGAAAGGTTTTTTCATTCAGATTTTTTTATATTATTTGTATATTTGAAGACAACAAATTGTTACTTTGCTAAATGAAAGCATTTCCTTTCTTGCTTCCTCTCATGTAAAAGACAACAGTGGGAGATAAACAGACTCAGAGGTGCAGCCTGTGTCAGTGATAGAATGACAAGGTTCAGATTCACACAAATTTTATTATAAAAAAACATTTTTTCAATGCTTATGTATGTTAATTCTGTGCTGTATGATAATTATTTGTGGTATTTCTACTCAGGTCTCCGACCCTGGAGAAGAGATTTAATGAAATAGGACATTTTTGCATGCAAGTTGCACATATCACCCACATGCTATTTTTCAGTGGGTTTTTTTGTGCTTATTTTGAAAGTATTAATTTGCAGCTATTAATTCCCACATATCTGTGCTTTCATGGTTTAAACTCTCAGGGGACTGTAGTGGCAGAAATACCACGGGCCAGATAACTCTTGGCAGGGTAAATCCTGGGATTTCCTGCCAACCTGTTACTGCTCCTCACTGCAGATGTCATTTTACCCTCACAGCTCACATTTTAATACAGCCAGTCCCTTGTGACGTAATAAAAACTGAGATGAGTGTCAAAAAGGGAGCACAATAGTTCCTTAGATATTTAGGACAGTTTTAATCTTTTTCTTTCTTTCTTTTCTCACTTACTTCCTGAATCTTCTTTCCTCTTTCTGTCTCTCTCTCTCACACAAACACACAGTCAAAGCATCTTCTCCCTAAGTTGTCTCAGGATGCCTGTCAGTATTCCTGTTATTCGATCTTCCCTCTTGGGCCAGTCAAAACACAGCGTAGGGTGTTACCTCATCACCCTCAATCCTCATCAGGTCTCCCACTCTTCCCTCATTTCATCATCTCTCCCTCCTCTCTTTCTCCCCTTATCTTTCATCCTCTCTGACAGCCAGATGCTTTCTCTTTATCCATCTTTCTATTTTGTCCTCTTTCATCTTTTCTTCCTCCCATTTTACACGTTTTAATCCACTCTAACTCCATTAATCAACTTTACCACACACTTTACTCTTACTTTATCTCTTTCATCCAAACTGATCCCTAATAAACTCCACTTCTCTTGGCCTCAGCTTTCCTCCATTGTTTTCATCATCCTTGCTTCTAAACTTTCTTAATCTCACTCTTTCTCCCATTATTGCAGAAATCTTCCTGTTTTTTCCTGTCAGGTTCTTATTTCCTTTCATCAGTCCTATATACAGTATAAGGTACTTTACTCTGAGAAAAAAAACCCACAAAACAGGAAACAATGCTGCATCTTTCACGTATTTTCTGCTCAGACTCAGCTTTTTAACTGACAGTTTTGCTCACAATCGTCGCTCCCTCGATGCCTCTAAATCTCTATGTAATTCTGTCATGTCACTTGTTTTAGCACAAACAGTTCAGCCAAATTACAGATTTACAGCCTCACCCACACTTTGTTAACTGAATGCAACAAAAGACAAACATGCATTTCTAACATTTTATTTCCTCTTTCTTAAATCAAATCCAGTGATTAAAGGATTTTAGGACTACTGAAGTTGCTGCTGTAATCTGCTGCACTGACGAGGATGAGCGATATTGCCACGTGGCAGATTTGGTAATATTTGGTCACATCATTTATAAAAGAAACAAAATATTTCAAATTAAGTTTAAAATGTAAAAATAAACAAAAAACAAAAAGACAAGAAACAGATTGATTTGTTCTGTTGTAGCAAAATAAATCGGGATTCAATTAAAGACAGAATGCTTAAAGTCAGACAGCTGGTTGCAATACACATTTGGCTGTCACAGTAGCAAACACAAAGATGCATTCACGCATAGAGCTTTTCTCTGGTATAAGTTAACGGCCATGTTTGTATGTTTGCAGTTGCTGTTTAATAGATCCATCAGTCCACAGTAGAGTCCATTGTACTGTGTTCTTCTTGTCAGCAGCTCTTGTGGAACTAATTGACTGCTACAAGCTTGAGTTTGTTTGTTTCAGTGGCAGGGGTGAAGCATCTCCCTACGTGTGACTTGTAATGCCCCTCGTCCAGGATTAGAGAGGGCTCTGACCTGTTTTTCTGTTATTTTGCTTTGGCTCTGAGCCAGAACACTAAATGGTAGGACACTACAGTGACGTGAGTGGGCAAGAAGAACCCTCTTTGTCTTTGAAAGGGTTTGTGTGCAGTTTTTGTTTGCTTCATCTCTGCAGGAAGGCTCAGCTGTACTACATTTGTATTTGAAATGCCTACTACTCCCTTTATGTCTCCAGAGAAAGAATATATGAGCAATGACAAATTAGTTTATCTATCTCAGCCCAAGAAAAAGAGTGACTGAATGATGTTTGTTCCTCAAGCTGGAACAGCAGAACTTTGTATGAAAAACACTGGCAAGGCATCTGTCATTTCAACACCACAGCCCAGCATGCTCTTGGCGGACGATGACATATTAGAGGAGGCCAAGTTCAACATTAGTCCAAGTGAGTACAAAGTTTTCAGTGTAATTTGTTTAAAGCTTTAAAAACTTTGGGTGGACTTCTATAAGAGATGATTCATTTTAAACCTGTATTTGTTTGTCAGCCATTTATAAAAAGAAAAGTAAATACAATTAGTTTTTCATCCATGCACACCATCAGGATCAGGATCACAGCGTTTCACTCACTGATTTCAGTTCAGTTTACAGGTCCTAATAGACTCTCGCTTGCTCATGCATGTGGTTTGGTGAAACCACCATTTTGTTTAGGTAATGGTAACACAACACGTGGTATTATGTTCATGTGGACTAACAAAGGCTGATAAAAGTTGTGGTGATTCTGGATGGGTGGGTTGTATGGGCTTTTACAGCTAAACATTTGTTATACAATTTTCACATTGTGACTCTGCACGTGCCAGAACCAGTTTTCTCACCAAGCTCATCAGTCTCATCCTCATATGATAACAACTTGTCAATCACAATGTAGTCACTCCTAAACTGGATCAGAATTTCATCGTGTTGCATTACAACAGACAAGAAACTAGCAACCTGGTTGATAAACTATTTAGCAAAATGTTTACAGAAGTCATAAATCAAGTAAGCAGTAGAGTCATTTTCTCATAGGATTCTACACAGTCTGACTTCTTTTTGCAACCAGAGTGGTCGCCCCCTGCTGGTCATTAGAAAGATTGCAGGATTAAGACTTTGTCTGTCTATGGCCAGATGGATTTGTATGAAAATTTGTACAGTGTTCTGCAGTGTTTTTGGTTACTTGGATATGAATATTAATGGCTGCAATCATGCCCTGGTCCTACAGTGTCTCTTTCTCTAATGCACACATTTTTCTGTTAGAACTTTTTTCCCATGTTGACACCAGACACTGGGAAACTAGGATGATCACAGACACAAGAAAAGAAAAAAGACAGTAACATGACAACATGGATTAGAAAGGGCGGCAATTTAGTAGCTGCAGACAGCAGAACAAACACTAAGCTCAGTTTTTTCAGTTAGAGCACTTAAGCTTTGTAATATATGTATTTTTGATATACAGCCTAGCTTAAATAGTCATGCTTACTACAAAGTATAAAAGTAAATAACAGGAGTGCTATTGGTAGCCCTCAAACCATCCGTTTGGAAACAATGGTAAAAAGAAAAATGGAAAAAATATGACCAAAAAGATGGAACAAAACATCCCAGTTAGTGTCTTGAGTCCAGTAAACTAAAGACCTTATAATTACTCTTCCAAACCTACCTTGAGAGCCTGGACTTGGATGTTTTACATTACTTTTTTGGTCATAATTTTATCATTTTTCTTTTTACTTCAAAGTGTATTTAACATCATCTTCAGCTCCACTGACACTGTCTTTAAGAAGCTCTTAACAGTGCTAAGTGCTACTTTAGCAAACAAGTGTGAAAATGTAAGAGTCTTCCTAAAATGCTCTCAGAAAACTTCCTTACTTCTAAGACTGATTGTTATCAGGAAACAAGCCTCAAAGTGGAACCAGAGTAGAGCAAACCTCTTGAGGAAACCATGGAGGTGAACGGCTGTGTGTCTTTAGGGCGTGGC
>VUQS01000063.1:4724-36944 GCA_015108495.1 Heterochromis multidens | reverse complement strand
AGTAAGCACTCCACCTTTAGATGGTGCTCAGCCAAAACCAGCAGTGGTTCACCATGAGCACACAAGACATGAAGATCTTGCTCAAGCTCCAGTAAACACTCCACCTTTACATGGTCCTCAGCCAAAACCAGCAGTGGTTCACCATGAGCACCCAAGCCATAAAGATCTTACTGAATCTTCAAAAAGCACTCCATCTCCAGATCATCCTCAGACAAAACCAGCAGTTGTTCACCACGAGCACCATGAAGATCTTCCTGAATCTCCAGTAAGCACTCCGTCTTCAGATGGTGCTCAGTCAAAACCAGCAGTTGTTCACCATGAGCACACAAGACATGAAGATCTTCCTGAAGCTCCAGTAAGACCTCCGTCTTCAGATGGTGCTCAGTCAAAACCAGCAGTTCACCATGAGCACACAAGACATGAAGATCTTCCTGAAGCTCCAGTAAGACCTCCGTCTTCAGATGGTGCTCAGTCAAAACCAGCAGTTGGTCACCATGAGCACACAAGCCATAAAGATTTTACTGAATCTTCAAAAAGCACTCCATCTCCAGATGGTCCTCAGTCAAAACCAGAAGTGGTTGTTGTGAACAAATCAGAGAGTCCTCCAGCTGATGCTGTGGAAGGGTTTTCAGGTGCTTCAGCACCAGACTTGACTGGAACTTTGCAAGAGAAAGTGGACAGTGATGTCCTCCAAACACCAACTTCCTCTGTGCAGAAAGTTAACAACAGCACTCCTGTAACTGAGCTTCAACCTTTCGAACACAGATTCTCTGATGTGCCCAGCATCGCTGTCAGCTTTGATGTCTTCCAGTATGGCGGAGTGTCGACAGAAGGTGACAACAGTGGCTTCTCCAGTGGAGCTCAGGCCTCTGACCTGGATGCCATTGCATTACCGACCCGACCTGGCAGAGCGCTGACAGTTTTCTTTAGCTTGAGGGTGACCAACATGGTGTTCTCCATGGATCTCTTCAACAAGAGCTCCCCAGAGTACAAGGCCCTGGAGCAGCGTTTCTTGCAGCTGGTGAGGATTCAAAGAATCAGGACTCAATGAATAGGAACCTTCAAGTTTCAGATGCCATGCTACTAATACATCTTTGTTTTCACCTCACAGCTGGTCCCATACCTGCAGTCCAACCTGAACAACTTCCAGAACCTGGAGATCCTCAACTTCAGAAATGGCAGCATTGTGGTAAACAGTAGGATGAGGTTTGGTAAACCGGTACATAAAGGAGTCACCAATGTCATCTACTTAATCCTGGAAGACTTCGCCAACACTGCCTACCAGACCATGAACCTGGCCATCGACAAGTACTCGCTGGACGTTGAATCAGGTAGGACTGAAGTTACATCTGACACTTTAATGAAGCTACCGGTTCTGTTTAGTATGGGTCTTTGAAAGCTAACACTGAGGCGTTATTTTTATCCTGAAAATATTCCATTTACAGCCATTAAAAATAACAGTTTCATAATGTGAAAAAGTTTGTAAAAGCTGGACATAAGCATTTTTGACTAAAACTAAAGACTCTTTAGTTTTAAGGGGGAGGTTTTAGGACTCTGTTATATCTTTAAATACAAAATCTTTTAAGAGACAAATGATAAGTGAAACTTTTGCAGAAGGTGTGGTGCAACCTCTAAAAATTTAAGACAGGATCAGGTAGAGTTGGAGCTGTTAATTTTTACTCCATTTGGTTTCCTCTTACATGTTCTTTTTCTGTGGACTTTTCCTGTATCTGAATCAGATGTCTAGATGTTAAGAAAAACAGTTTATTTAATAAAGTAGCATGCAAATGATACATGTTGTAATACAACTACTAAAAAATTATTTTGCTTATGAGACCAGTATCTTGAATTTATCCATCAGTGCCTTCCAGTATTGGCATATGGGTCATTCCATCTCAAATCAGCCAATTTTTTGAACATTTTCTGCTCCACTTTTTCCAATTTGCATAAAAATTGTATGGTACAAAGTTAATATAATGAGTGCTGTCAAATTTTAGCTTCACATATCAAATACTTTTCAAGATATGTTTTTGAAAAATGGTCCGTCGACCCACTTTCACACCATTTTTCTGCACATTGAAAACTGCAGCAACGTTTGAACATGAATATCTCAAAAACCATTAAAGATAAAAGCCTACATTCATTTTGTGACTAAGACCTACTCTACTGTCCTTTCTTACCATCAAAATGAATCAGGAACTGTAATTTGGGACAGATACATCAAAAATGTCTGAGTATTGGCTAGTTTTTTTTTTGTTTGTTTTTTGTATTTTGTACTGAGTATTGGCTTGTATTGTATCAGACTACTGATCGTGCCATGTGGACACAGCAGCTTGGCCTTGCAAGACTACTCACATAAAATTATCCCTTTTTTCATTACTCTTAATTGTTTTGCTATATTTATTTTTATGTACAAAAAACTTTACATTGGTACTTGTTGAGTTTTTAATGCATCTTAGTATCTTTTAAACTTTACCTGAATGCTCCAGGGCAATGGGTCTCAAAGTGGTAGGTAGAGTAGGTCTCAAAAATGAAAAATATGTACATATTCAACTAAATTATTTTCAGTTATTATGAAACTACAGAATTTTGTTCTATCTGGATTAGACTATCTACTGATATTTTTGTCTTTGTGGTACAGCTTGTCATAGTTGGCATGGCAAGAATTTCATGTTAAAAAGAATTCTACATATTTTATTTTGCATTTTGTAAAATATAACTATATACCATTCAGAAAATGTCACCAGTTATCTTTTGCAATATGAAATTTTTTATTAGTGTGTGCCGAAATACTGGACTTTGCAGGAGTGCTGGACCTTTTTCATATTTTAACTAGCCAATTATCAGACATTTTTTGATGTATCTATCCCAACATACAGATCTGTATTCATTTTGATGGTAAGAAAGACCAGTTAAAATTTTCAGGCAGTTATCTTTAATGGTTTTTGAGATATTCATGTTCAGACACTGACTTACATTTCAATGTGCAAAAAAAAAAAAAAAAGGTTCTTAAAATGGGCCGATGGACCATTCTTCCAAAAAACTACATCTTGAAAAGTATTTGATATATGAAGCTAAAATTTCACAGAAATCGTTATGTATGTTCAAACTTTGGACCATAAAACTTTTAGGCAAATCGGAGATGGTTGAGCAGAAGGCCCGTGTTGATTTGAGATGGGACGAAACATATTTCAATCATGAAGATGCTTCATGAAGAACAATATACCTGAACAGATTAGGTGTTGGGGCAAACCAGGCTACAAACTAGTGTTTACATGGGCACTTATTGCTATGATGCTCCTCAGACTGTTAAATCCTCAGTTCGTATGTGCAGCGTCTCAGCAGCTCTGACAGGTTTCAGCTGTCAGGACTGTGATCTAATACCTAAGATAATCTGTCTGGCAGGAACGTGAGCAGCAGCAGCAGCACACACTGACTCACCCTGACAGGACATCATCATGGCCGCTGGTTACCTCCGTCTATCTGAGCCCAGACTGGCTTTTATAGCTGCAAGTTTAACTGCAACTGGAGAATTCTTGTCTGGGTTTTAAAAAGAGTCTAGATAAGGATGTGTTTAAGGAAGCTCTTAAACAGGTGTAATGGGGAGAAAGTGTTTTACTTGGAGATTTGTTAAACATAGATTAATACTATGGTTCACTTTTAATTCTTTAAATCTGGACCAGCACCAGGACCTTTACCCAGAATTATGACATTTCTGCACAATAATAAAATTAAAAAAAGAATAAAAAATGTGTTTAATCCCATGAGGAAGAAACCTGTTTTAGTTCGACTGGTGCAAAGCTGAGAATTTGATGTAAGTCTAAAATAGTGCAATGTGGCAACAAACTCTGAAAAAGATAATGTAATATGTTGGTAAATTGTCACAACAAACATGTCAAATAATTTGCTTAAAGTTTTTTTTTTTTTGTGCTACCCCTGAAAAATCACTTAATGCATCATTAAAAATAATTAAAAATCATTCAGACAAGATTCTTCTGAACTTCTGAACAGTTTCTGTGAGTGTTTCTTTTTAAGGACTTCTTTTGTTGTTTAGGAGGAATGTTTGATGGTTTATAAAGACATTGGTTTGAATTACAATTAATGACAAACATGTAAAATAAAGAACCCTGAGGAACCTCACAAGGAATTGCTGGCTCAGCTAGCAGCACTAGACACCTTTCAGATAACTAATTAGGTGGTAATAAGTAATTTCTTGTGTTTATCTTTCTTCTGCTTCCACCAAGAGGTTCAGAATTTTGAATGCTTGAAAATTTACAGGAAACCCAATCAGTCAGTCCAGTGAGATACATGTTCCCTTTTTAACAGATTTCAGGATTCATCTGCAAAGATGGAGGTTTTATTTACTGTTTTCAGAGAAATGACTCCATCTTTCCTCCGTCCCTGCTGCTGAGCTGCAGCTCTGTAATCTGTCTGAGCCAATCAGAGGAGCTCCTCACTGCCTGATCACCCTAATCTACAGCAGTGAGTCACTGCATCAGGACTCACTGTGGACACACTGTACTGTGGAGGCAGGTTTTCCATTGCACAAGCACATGTCAACCATAGTGGGTCACAGAGAAGCTACAGTACTAGACTTATCTGTTGTGTCATATCAGCTCATTGATTATTGTGTTGGAAAAGGCTTCAAAAAGTCTAAGAAAAGTGCCCAAAAATTCCAGCTCTTCCTGGGGTATGCTGAGACATTACACATAAACCTAAAGGGATTCATCCTTGGTGCTGCTTTTCTCTTTATGAAGACCTTCTTAACATGCTTTTTGTTTGTTGAGTGCTGACAAAGCAGTTGCAGGTGTAATATGTGTGAAGGAATCTGCTTTCGTAAGGTTTTATATGTTACTACATCTTCCTCTTGCTCCTTTCATTTTCCACTGTTTGCTCCTCAGGTGACCGAGCCGATCCTTGTAAGTTCCAGGCGTGTAACAAGTTTTCGAGGTGTATAGTGAATCAGTGGTCGGGCGAGGCTGAGTGTGTGTGCAACGCCGGCTATCTGAGTGTGGACGGCCTGCCGTGTCAGAGCATCTGTGAGGTGCAACAGGACTTCTGTCTCAACGACGGCAAATGTGACATCCTCCCCGGCAAGGGCGCCATCTGCAGGTAGGAGGGAATTAAAGTGAGAGTAAGAGTACTGGCATACGTTTTTCTTTGTACAATGAAGTTTTGAGATTTACATTCTTTTTACATCTTTTTTTTTTTCTTGTTTCACTAATGTTTCTGTATTTTATGTCTCCTTGGTTTCATACTTCAGTATATCACAACATATTGGAACACTATTTAATTAGTTTACAATGTACAAAGATAATCAAGCATCTCTGAATGCACCAACTAGATGACTTCAAAATAAAGGGAAAATAATCAACTTTCCTGAAATAAAATACACCTCACTAAGAAGTAAATGTTCTGTAGATACAGATATAAGCTACTTATTTCCCAGTGGAAGTAAATAGGCATCAGATCTTGTGCAGGGACAGCAGATGGAAATTGGCTAGTAGTGAATTGGTATAAGGTATAAGACATCTTTTCTGATATGAAGTCAGTGTTTTTGTGCATGGTCTCTGACAATTAAAAAGAAGAACATTAAGAGAGGACACCACCTCCAAAATAAAAGCTGCTTATAAAGCTTTGACATGTTTCTCTAATCAACAGAAATGTAACATTAGTAATTAAGTTATTTTTATTTGCATCATATATGGCTAAAAATGAATTGTCCTTAATGGTCCTTGTGCACAATAAGAGATTAATGTTGCAACCAAAATACAAGGCAACAATAACGAGTTTACAGGCAGTCACTACAGTAAACTAATGTATCACTAAAATGAAGCACTTTGTAAGATCTGCCCCAGCTGTTCTAACATAAATAACTGTTTCATTTGCATTCACCTATATATTACCTTGGAGTATATAAATAATATAAATGCAAAATGCTCCTGAGAGTGACCCTTGAGGGGATACCTGTGAAACATTTAGATGTTCAGCTGTTGGCTGAATGAAATTTAAAACATGCATATAAAATTGTATCATCTGCATACATGTGAGTATTGACTTCTGTGCAGATGGGTGCTAGGCCATTTCTATAAATATTAAATAAAAAAAGGACCTAAAATAAAGCTTTGAAGGATACCATTAGAACATTTCAGTATAATCTTTGGTGTTTTTACTGGGTATTTAATCTCTAACCTTTGCTGCAGGTGTCGGGTTGGAGAAAATTGGTGGTATCGTGGTGAGCACTGTGAAGAGTATGTTTCCGAGCCATTGGTGGTGGGCATCGCCATTGCCTCGGTGGTTGGTTTCCTCATGGTGGCGGCCGGGATTATATTCTTCCTGGCTAGGTCGCTACGAGAGCAGTATGATGGGGAGGACACAGAGGACCCCTTACGGTACAATAATGTCACTGGACTTTTAAGAACAAATGAAATAAGAAAAATACATTTTAAAAAGGCAAACTTTTTAACATTCATCGTCTTCCAGGCGAGGTGACAGTATGCCGACACTGGAACGTGCCACCAAATTCAACCCGATGTTCGAGAGTGACCCTGTCACTGCTCAGTACTACCGCCGCTACGATGACGTGCCCCAGTACTACCATCGCTGTGACCGTGGCCTTCCTCACTTCAGCAGCTCTGCCAGCGTAGGCAACTCCAAAGACCTCAGCAGTGAAGAGATACAAAACATCTATCAAAACACCACGCTCACTAAAGAGGTAAGAGGGGAGGAAAGAGGCAAAACTTTAGCAGTGTAAAAAGTGTCATCTGCATACAGGTGGAATTTGCTGCAATTGCAAAACAAAATATGGGTCCAAAATTAAACCTTGTGGAAAACCATAAACATGTCCTCAAATAGTGACAAATAACCAGTAGCTTAAATAAACCAGCTGAGTGTTGGACATTTATTAAAATAATATAAATTTATATCTTTTTTTAGGATTTAAAAAAATTTATTATGTAGTGTAGTAAGTAACTACTGAGCATACTGCATAAACAACAATAAGGGTGCTGATTTTATTAGTCTCTTTTACCACCAGTGTTTTAGAAAAGAAACTTTTCAGGAGCACCTACTTTATCAGTTTGATTTATATAGTTCTGGATCAGAGGGCAGCTGGCAGAAGAAGTGACTTTCACCTCCCACAAAGAGCTTTAGTTCTCTGTGTTAAGTAAAATGAGTTTGACACCTAAGACAGAGCTGACCGACTGTTGTGACATTTTTCTGGCTCAGAGGTTTTCAATCTCAGCAGGAGGTATGTACTACCCAGACGGATATTTTTACCTGCAGGGACTCCTCCTCCTCCTTCTCCCCTTCCTCTTTCTCCTCCAGACCGACTCTCACACAAACATGTTTTCTCTGTGCCGACCTCTGACCTCTCTGCAGGAGATCCAAGAGCGCTTGAGGATAATCGAGCTGTGTGCAAGGGATCAACACTTCGCAGAATTTATGCGACAGACTCAAATGTAAGCTTTTTAATTACTGTTTGTAGAGGAAACATGAAACCTGCTGCAGGTGTGAACATCTAATTTAAAAAAAGCTTGAAAAATAATCTTCATGTTAGCTGTATTTTCTGATTAATCTGAGTCTGATTATCCTGCAGTGGGAATTTAATTACCTCTGAAATGCTAAAAAAAAAAGAGGTTACAACTGCAAAACCCTGAATGTTTCAATATAACTTAAGTTAAAAACATTTTATACATAAATATGAGAATGAAAAATACAATGCATGAAATCATCCCAAGCCAAATTCAAACAAATTATATTCATACACCATGCCATTAGGGAGTAAGTTTACTCTTTAGGTTTTTGTGGTTAAGTTGATGATTTTAAAATCTCATCATGAAGGGTATGAAAAATATTTAAAATGTGTTTTGTACTCCAGGAAAGTAAAACCCAGTGAAACTTCCTCAGCGGTTACACTAACAGAGTCTGCAGAAGCTTCAGACCAAACAAACTGCTTTAAACTCAGCCTAATCTCCTTCATGATGAGAGTTTAGTTGAAGGAAAACATTGGAAACATTTAAAAATAGCAGGAAAGGTCTGGCAAGCGACTTTAAACGACACTCTGACCTCAGATGTGCAGAAACATACAAACAATAATCCTCCTTCCTCTCTCTGCTCGCCTGTTTATCTTTCGGTTAAATTTGGGGTTTTTTCGTGGTTTGGAAGTCGCCTGTTTGGACCTCATCAGTCAGCAGCCAAAACCAGCAAACTAATCCAATTTTCTCTTGTTTGGTGGAGTAGATTCCTGGAGAGGAGAGGGAGCTCCACCACATAACCATCCAGCAGCCGCTGACCTCCAGGTACCAACAAACCCACCCACCTATATATATTTACTGTGTTTGGTAATGTCTTTGTAAACTGGAAAAGAATGACATGACGCTTAAAGCTACAGGACAACACCGTAATGATCTGAAAGTCTGGTCATAGTTCTATTATGCTTTTTGATAGTTGCACCTCAGTGTTTGCGTTTTTCTGTAGATTGAACATGAGTTCTACACCACACGGAATTACCTCCTGTTATCCTGATCTGCGGTCGATCTTGGCTTATGTTCGGGCACTAAGGCTAGGTCTAGCCAGGAGCATTGTCCTAATGTTCCTCCGCTTGTCACACACAAATGCTTTGGCTTTGTTTTATAAAGGTTTGTAGATTTCTAGGACTTGGTTTTGATTTCCGAGCCTGGGCGGCTGCCCCCGTTTCCAATTTGTTCACTGATTTGTAACAAAACAGGCAAACTGTGAACATGTCTGAAAGCAAAAGTGGAATAAAGTCAAATTTTTGGTTTTGGAAATTCTGAAAATCTTTGGCCAGTAGTAAAATGTTCACTAAACTGTTTTTATGTGTACAGGTCATGTGGCTGAATGAATAAAAGTTATTTCTACATTTTCTTGTTGTGTGTGACGTTTTAGGAAAATATGTGTGTACCACAGATTTCTTATTTTACTTTTGTCCCAAAACATATCAGAGTTATTATATGATGAACATAGGCTCAAAGTTCAGACTTGAGGGGTTGAACAAAAACATTGCAAAAACATTGAGGAATTACATCCTTTTTTCCTCCACAGTCCTCTATTTTCAGGGTCTCAAATAAATCTAATGAAAAAGTGTTCATTTTTAACCCTTTCTGGAGAATCCTTTGCAGACAATGACTGGCTGAAATGGGAATCCATGGATTCGACAGGTTCCCTCCTTTTTGGTTTTGCCTTCAGCAGTGAAATGCAGCTCCATCAGGTTCAGATCCAAATGTTGAATATTCCATTTGTTTCCCTTCAGAATCTCCTGAGCGGCATCCACAGGATTTTTGGGCTCATAGTCCATGTGTACTACGAAGCTTTGCTGAATTTGGCTGAATGTGAACAGAGAGTATATCCCTTCTTCTGTCTCCTGTCATATCAACAATAAACACCAGTGCTACTGGAAGTCATGCATGTCCATACATTACATTGCGTCCACTGTGTTTTGCAGCTCGTGTTGTACCATTCAGATCATGAATCCTTCCAAGCCATCTCTGTCATTTTCTGCTACAGGCTAATCTCTGTTTCACGTGTCCAAAGAAAGCTGCTCCTGACCTCCTTGTCTGCCAATGAGTGGTCTGTACCTGGTGCTGAATCCTATTGATTTGCTCTGTAAAGTCCTTTTTTTATGTCTTGATACATGCTCAATAATCCAAATGGTAAACTTCGGTATTGATAAATCTGGAGTGTTTGGCACTTGCTTGGATGTTGTGGAGGCATTTTCCTTTACCATGGAGAGAATCCTAGACTCATCGCCCACTGTTGTCTTCTGTGAAGGTCCAGGTCTTAACGCTGCTGAGCTCACCAGTGTGTTCTCTGAAGGAACCAAATTTCTGATTCATGCTTGCCTAATGTCCCCACTGTCTGCTTCCAAATGCCACACTTGAAATCCTCCACAGATCTTCAATTTAAGAAGAAATCAGGAGGATATAGCAAAACTTGTACAGCTTTTCATTGTTTTGTCCAACTACATTTGAGCCCCTGAAAGCAGGGGACTATGTATAAAAATGGATTTAATTCTTCAGTGGTTATTGCTATGACAAGAACTTTAATATTCTTTTGTAAACAGTTAAAATAACAAAATTTGTGTCGGTGTCCAGCTATACGTAGAACCAAACATATCTTTTGACTTCCCAGTCTTGACCAAGGAATGAACATTTGATGGAAATATACAGAACTACACTCACCATGTTTTGCCTCAAGACTTTGTATAGTGGCTGAAATGGATTAGCTTCACTGCAAACATCTCAGTAAGGGAGACATTTTCTAGCTGTTCAACTCCTCAAAAACTTTTGCTTTAGTTGTTTATCTCATGAAAAACTTTTCACTGACCTGCATTAACATCTTAATTTCTCTACAGAAACCTGCCTTTGTCTGTGTGTTGAGGAAGGGAGGAATAGCTCATCGCCTTGCTGCTTCCCATACTCTCCAGTGGAGGTGAAGGTGACCAGATGCACAAACATTTGGGAGTTTATTTTTCTAAGAACACTGTTTTCCTCCTGAGGGACCCTGAAGTGAACTTGGGATCCTTGAGGTCGCCTCTTCTCTTACCTTGAAACTTCAAACTTTTCCTGTAAATACTGTGTTGCTTATTTGTTCTGGATAAAGACTTCAGCCACCGCTTTTTAACCTCAACATTTTTACAGCCGCATACCTCTGTCTTACACTTTCACCTTAGCTTAAATTCAAGGGTTTCTGATTGTGTCCCAACCTGCCCGTCACTGCTGTCGTATTAAAAGAAACACATCTGAAGTTTTTTTGGTTTTTAATCCTTGTACCAGAAACATTATTTTTAATATCTGTCTTTTGTTTTTGATTTCCATTTTTCCAGCATGGTTTTTCAGGACAGCCGTGACTTGCAGCGCTCCTCCCCATCAGTGCCTTTGCCGCTCTGGTAGCTTTTTCTGGGATATGATGTGTAGAATCTCAGAGCCCTTGATTTAAATATGCATCCCCATAAAACCATGGTTGAATCAGCAAACCTCCTGTTCTTTCTTCTGCTTCATGTTCATCCAATCAGACACTTTACCAATGGGAATGTTTACATTTGTTAGTCAGTGCTGAAGAGTTAACTGATGCATAGAATATGTATAGCCTGTCACTGTGTTGTATATCTTTGTGAAGTTCCAAAAAGTTATCTTGGTCCAACAAGTTATTGAGTCATTTTGTTATTTTCTTGTTCAAAGAAGGCACTCTCATGTTCTGATAAGTTACTATCTTCTTCTGATAAGTTACTATCTTCTTCTGATAAGTTACTATCTTCTTCCCAGACCATCTTGTTCCAGTCGAGTCATGTGGGGGTGGGGGTGGGGAGTACTGCTTCCATAGGAATTCAGGGTAAGTAGCAGCCAGGTGCTGCTAATCAAATGCAGTGGATTCATTGATCATTAGTGAGTGTGACCATGTCTATAAAAGCAGAAGTTTTGGCAGTTTGCTGGTCTGGGGCATTAAGGTGTGTGTTAACACAATGCCACAGTCTTTCAAGGAGTTGATGTTAAGGTCAAGGTCAGAACGTGCAATGCTCAGAGAAACTGCAAAAAAGAGCTACATCTCAGATTTTACAGGCCTCAGTTTGCATGTTAAATGTTAAAGTTCATGACAGTATGATTAGAAAAAAAATGAACAAGCATGGCTTGTTTCGAAGGGTTGCCAGGAGAAAGCCTCTTCTCTCTAAAAAAAACAAAAAAAACAAAAAAAAAAAACATGTTGGCACAGCTTAGGTTTGCAAAGCTGCATCTGAACAAACCACAAGACTTCTGGAACAATGTCCTTTGGACAGACGAAACCAAAGTGGAGATATTTGGCCGTAATGCACAGCACCACGTTTGGAGAAAACCAAACACCTCATACCAACTGTTAAGCACAGGGGTGGACGGGTGATGATTTGAGCTTGTTTTGCAGCCACAGGACCCGGGCACTTTGCAGTCATTGAGTAGACCATCTGTATACCAAAGTATTCTAGAGGCAAAGGTGAGGCCATCAGTCTGACAGTTGAAGCTTGGCTAAATTGGGTCTTTCAACGGGACAATGATCGCAAGAACAGCAGCAAATTTACAACCGCATAGCTGAAAAGGAAAAGAATCAAGGTGTTGCAATGGCTCACTCAAAGTCTTCAGATTTCAACCTGAGTAAAATACTGTGTTGGGACCTTAAGAGAACTGTGCTTAATCTAATCCCCACAAACATGAGTGAACTGGGGTTCATTGAGGTTTGCAGGTATAAAGGGTCATGAAGAAGAGCCAGAATTCCTCCTCAATGATGTGAGAAACTGATAAAGTCAAACAGAAAACTATTCAAGTTCCATCCATCCATCCATCCATCCATCCAACTTGTAGAACCATATTCAGCAGCACATTTTTGCTGCTAAATGTGGTTCTAAAAGCCAGTACTTCATGGGGTGTACCTAATTTTTCACAGGACTTCAGAGTGCTCTGAAAACTTTTTTTCACATGACTGTAAGTTACTCTCTCCTTCCAACAAGTTACTATCTTATTCTGACACATTATTGTCTTCTATCAAGACATTATTATGTTTCCAATAAATAACTGTTTTGTTTTGCAAACGCAGTATCTTATTTACAACTTACTGCCTTGTTAGAACAAGTTCCTATCTCGTTTCAAGTAATTATTATTGTTCTGTTAAGGTAACAAGTTAAGGTAATCCGACAGGTTACAAGTTACTATGTTATTCTGACAGGTAACCGACTTGCTCCGAGAAGATATTATTGTTCCAACCAGGCTTTATGTTGTACTGACAAGTTACTATCTTGTCCTGACAAGTTACTAGCTTACCCCAAGAAGTTATGTTTCTCACAAGGTATTATCTTGTTATGAAAATTTCACTGGGAAACTTTTGACCAATTTCTTTTGTATGCTGTCATGATGTTTGGAAAAGATATGAACTTACAACTTAAACATTCAGGAATTCCAGTTTTATGAACCAGGTGTTAAGAGAGAGACATGTTATTATATCTGATGTTGTGGAGTACCCAGAAAAACCAGCAAATAAAAAATCTCATTCTCAGCACAGCCTCTTAAAATCTGTCTTTATGTTTTCCTCTTTTTAATTACTTGAATTTTCTGTTTGTTGCTTTGAATTGAAGGATTTGTACTAAGAGTAGGTGATAGTCCGTCAAGTCCACTGATATTTATTGTCATATGTTTAGGTTTGATGTATGTTTGTCACTGTAGAGGCCTCAAATCAAAATGTCACTCAATCACTCAACAGACTTCTCATCCACAAAATTCTTCCTTAAAACAAAGTTCATGGGTAAGTGTCTGTTGGTTTGCATGCAGGTCCCGGGCTCTGTTTTCCTCACCGTGTTGTTTTGTATTGTGTTTTCTATGTGGTATGTAGAGCCGGTGGAGGAGGGCAATATTCTTACAAAAACAGTATGTCTAAAATTTAAGTTGTAAATTTATGATAAAAACAAATCTGCCTACTCCAAGTTTGTTTTTTTGTTCCCCATAAATTTACCACTTTAGTCCTGAAAAAGGGTTTTTTCTCTCTGATTATTACATCCACTGCCCACTGGCACAGTCACGTTTTTCTAAAATAAAACGATTTTCTTTTCTACAGAATCATTTGTCTCACGGGGTGTTGTTTTTCTTTTTTTTTTTTTTGTAATGAGAATAAATCCTAGAATGAGGGTGAGACCTAATGTTTTCTAAATTTCTGTGGTACAGGAATGTAAAGTTTAAAGTAAATCTGTTATACTTCAACTTACACTTCCTAAAGACCGATGAATATAAGAGTTAGCAGTGACTGACAGTCTGATGAAACAAAGTCTAGATGTTTCCAGTTGTTTTCATTTACTAGAAGGTTTCTAGTGACCGAGGTTAGCAAATACACAAGATGTCAGTCAAACTCATCGTCACGGCAACCTGATGACAGCAGAGGTAAAGGTGAATAAAAGCTATAACAGCATGAAGATTCCAGGTTCATCATCTGTTTGTTTCTCCTGATTTTAAATGTGCTGCTTTTTCTACTAGACTGTTTTCTTTTTTCATTTTTAAATTTTCTTTATGTTTGATTAAATAGTTGCATGTTTTTTAAATTATATTTTTTCTCAAATATTTCCTTTTATTTAATTTTTTTTTTTGCCTTGCATACTACTACTAACAATAATATACATTTGATGCTACATTTTTTAAATATTTTGTTGTTTTTTGTTACAATGTTCTTAATTTATTTTCAATATTTGGTAAATTTCTTTAGTTGGATTTAAGAAAAAAATGCCAAAGATAACACAGTTTGACAGGAATAAAATGGCATTTGTACATGAACAATGTGATTCCCAAAGAGCTATTAGCTGAAAACTTGGCATATCTCAGCATGGTGTGCAGTGGGTCCTTAAAAAAATTTGAGGAAACGGTACAAGTGTAGGACAAAAGAAGAAGTAGCAGGCCCAAAAAACTATCTACAGCAAATAAATAGTATCTGAAATTCAGGCCCATATGGAGCAGAAAAAAAATCCAGCAAAGACCTGACACAGGACCTGAGAGATGCATCTGGATCTTCAGTTGATCCATCTGTTGTTCACCTAAGCTTCATCAGAAATGGTCTCATTGGAAGTGCAGCCTTCAAGAAGCCATTCTTAAGGAAGGGAAACAGGAAGAAAAGGCTGAGGTATGCCACATTACACAAGAACTGGACTGAAAATCAGTGGCAACAGGTCTGATGGAGTGATGAAGCCAAATTTGACATTTTCGATCATACATATTGTCAGTATGTACAGAGGAGGTCAGGAGAGAGGTACAACAGTGAGTGTCTACAGCCATCTGGAGGCTCTGTCATGGTTTGGAGCAGCATTTCAGCCAGTGGTGTTGGGGATCTTGTCAAAATTGATTATGAACGCAGAAAAATACCATCAGATTTTGATCCACTATGCAATACCATCTGGGAAGCATCTGATTGGCCAAGGCCTCATTTTTCAGCATGTCACACTGCCAGTGCAGTAAAAGCACACCTGGATAGAAAAACACACAATGGAACACTATCAGTCATGGATTGGCCTCCCCTCAACATTATTAAAGTAGTGTGGGATCATCTTGATGGAGAACAGAACAAAAGGCAGCCAACATCCAAGAAGAGCTTTGAATGTCCTTCAAGAAGTCTGGAGAACTATTCCTGAAGACTACTTAAAGAAATTACAGAAAAGATGCCTAAGAGAGTTCAGGCTGTGTTGATGAAAAAAGGTGGTCATATCAAATATTGATTTTCAAGCTTGTTAGAATTGTACACACTCTGTTTTTGCCTTATATAATGCATATCCATTTATGTGTGGACATGTTTCAATAAATCACTGCACCTATTTTTCATTTTCCTACCAAAATATAAAGAAAGAAGGGGTGGCTCGAGACTTTTGCACAACACTGTACATGATGTGAATCATTTAAAAATAGAGAATAAAGAAGAAGGAGCAGCCAGAGACATAAGCGCACCCACCTGTGGGAAAAAAATACTTGCACCATATGATATCAGCTCATGGTTGCTGTCATTTCTTGCTTTGTTTGTTTGCACTGTAAGCATACACTGTGCATAACAAATAGACTTGCCACTGTGACGCTTTTTTTGTAGACTCCTGTTTTCAAGGCTTGAGTTTGACATTTTAGCATTCCATGTCTTGTTTTTTTGAAATCACTCAGTTGCAACCATTCATTCACAAGGTAGCCACACTCTAAAGCACGCTCTGCTTTATCATCTATTTTACTCTAAAAAAGACCGTAATTTACAAAACAAACAACATGCGATATTAAATAAGACTTGAAACTGATTGAGATCATGAACGCATCATGGGAATGTTTACTGACATCATAACAGGGTCATTTCCTGTAGATTTCTGTACAATCAGTCTTCTTTTTTAAACCAGAGGAGTCGCCCACTGCTGGCCATTAAGAAAAATACAGGTTTAAGGCATTTCTATATTGGCTTCACTTCAGATCTGGAGGCTATCTTTTATATACAGTCTATGACTTTAAACTGTTTTATCTATAATCTTCTGTTATATTTTTCACAGATGCTTGTTTTTGAGACAGACAGGGAATGTGGGGTCTATGTGAACAGGTAACTCTCTTCCAATAAAGTCGCTCTTAGATGAGTGTCAAGAGTACACTAGACTAAATTAGAGTTCTTCAGTGTCTCTGACAGTATGCAGTTATACTGGGCACAGGATAGCATACCCTTCACACCCTTATTTCATGCCTCACTACACAGGGGCACTCAACTTCCTGTAGTTGCACTGAATGTTGACTGTAAATTATGAGGTGGAGAATACCCAAGGTTAACATAATTCCTGGAGATGCTGGACTGCATTATGGCAAAGCCACATGTCCATTTACTCCCCTCTCTGTGTTCCTCTTTATTGCTGTAACTGTTTTGTGGCACATCTGTGTCTGCCTCTTTACCCATCCATGCATGTCATACTCTTTATCTAGTAGCACCCACATCCAAGAAACTGATTTAGATCTTAGTTGCTCACTTGCCACCTTCATGGGTGGTCCTTGCTGCAGTTTTTCTACTGTGGTGTTTGTACAGTTCACGGGTCTTTTGTTTTTCTGGCATGTCTTACCATGCTAACCAAAGCCGGAGGCCTGCTGCCTGTTTTCTTTTGTGTATCTACACATCTGCAGGCTTTCGAGGAGAAACTGGGCAAAACAGTGGAGAACAAAAGTAGGGCGGAGGAGCAGCAAGGCAGAATAACAGAAATGCTTTGCATTTAAACCTAACTTGACACATTCTCCTGTAGGTGTGTATATGAGAATTAGTGTTAGCCCTGTTCTGCTGACATAAACTTTGGTTTGTTGGCAAAAGTCTGGCACTAATGTTGACAGCTTCATTATTTATACTTCATTTTGACAGCTTGTTTTGTATAATATACACACACATGTTTCCATCCTTGCTCCGCCCTGCCTTCTCTGTTTCTCAGGAATAAGTCAACATAATCAATTTTGCATGAAAAAACAGGGTCTCCCCAAGGAGTGCATTATGCATGAAACAGTCACTCAGTCACTGGCGCTTTATGGCTAATTCAGCCCATTCTGAACAAGGTCATATTGTTCGCTATTTATTCTCCCAGAATGATCAAAGCTGAAAAACGATCCCTTCCGACAGTTAATATTTCTTAATGTCTCACTGAGAACCAATTTTTTGTTATTCAAACCGCTTTCCCAGATGCATTTCTCAGGACATATTAACCACTCAGAATGTGAAATTCATAATGTGATATCTACAGATTGTGCGGGAACTGACCTATGAGGCTGCAGTGCAATTTCTTCGTTTCCTTGTGTATATAGGATGTTGGGTGGTGGGACACGTGGAAACAGCTGTTTAGGGAGGAGGTTCCTGTGAGCACCAAGGTCAGGACACATTCACAAACCCAGACAGGACACCAGGTGAGACGGGGCAAGAGTATACAGCACATGAATGTGAGCATGTGTGCATGTGCGAGGAAAGCTTATTTGGCTTCACAGGCATTAAAACACAAAACAAACAATACTAGAAGCTCATCCAGGGTCAGCAAGTGGTCAAGTGAGTAAATGAGTTTGTTATAATAGGACTAAACTTACAACAGCATGTTTGAGGGGGCTTGAGGTGACCTAAGGCATTTGCAGCAGGAGCACAGAATCTGCTTAGTGTGAGCACAGAGGCCAAAGGTCAGGGGAAAGGATTGCTGCCACTCAAGAAGTCACAACCCAGGTTGTTGTAATTCTTGGGAAAGCAATACTTGAAAAACACAGTACTGGCTGTGAAGATTGTTGTCTCACTGGGGTATAATTTTAAAGTTTCTAAGTTTTTATTAGCTTTTTAATAAACAACTCTGCTTATCCAATATGGCTAAGAGGGGAGAGATAAATATTTCTGCTCAATTTTCATCCTACAGTACCAGTGAATCCTCTGTTAATGCCTACATTATTTTGTCCACCTTATACGTTATGAGTCAGTTGGTACAGATACTGTCCCAAATTTAGAACTATTAATGTGTAGCTTATTGATATACTGTCCTGTGAAAAAATAAGTACATTGAACACTTTAGCATAAGTTCTGTATGACTTTGTCAGTCTCTCACATCATTGTGGAGGAATTTTGGCCCACTCTTCTTTACCACATTGCTTCAGTTCGTTGAGGTTTGCGGGCATTCATGCACAGCTCTCTTTAAGTCCTGCCAGAGGTTTCAATTGGGTTGAGGTCTGAACTTTGACTGGGCCATTGCAACCTTTCGATTCTTTTCTTTTTCAGCCATTCTGTTATAGATTTGCTGCTGTGCTTGGGATTATTGTCCTGTTGCACTACCCAATTATGGCAAAGCTTTAACTGTCGGACGTTTGGTTTTTCAATACTTTGGTATACAGAGGAGTTGATGGTTGACTCAATGACTGCAAGTTGCTGGGTCCTGTGGCTGCAAAACAAGCCAAATCATCACCCTTCCACCACCGTGTTTAGTTTTCACCAAACATGGTGCTGTGCATTATAGCCAAACATCTCCACTTTGGTCTCATCTGTCCAAAGGACATTGTTCCAGAAGTCTTGGGGATTGCTCAGATGCAACTTTGCAAACCTAAGCAGTGCTTCCATATTCATTTTATAGAGAAAAGGCTTTTTTTCCTGGAAACCCTTCCAAACCAGCCATACTTGTTCAGTCTTTTTCTAATTGTACTGTCATGAACTTTAACATGCTAACTGAGTTCAGCAGAATCTGAGATTTAGCTCTTGGGGCTTTTGCAGTTTCTCTGAGCATTGCACGGTCTGACCTTGGGGTGAATTTGCTGGAAAGTCCACTCCTGGGAAGATTGTGGCATTGTTTTATAACACAGCTGAAAGTGCCAGATTAGCAAACTGCCAAAACTTCTGTTTTTATAGAGGTGCTCACATTTGCTGATGATCAGTTAATCAAGTGCATTTGATTAGCAGCACCTGGCTGCTACTTACACTCTGAATACCTATGGAAGCAGTGAGGATGTACTTAGTTTTTCACAGGAATGCATAGAGAACCTTTCTTTTTTACATGACTACACATGAAGGTGAGGTGAAACAAGTATCTGAACTGATGAGCTGATTAATTTTGGCAAGTGAATAATTTTGCCATGTTTAGCCTAATTTGTTATACTTCTTAGTTCAAGATCTTTGCATTGCTGCTTAGACAAGAAGACTCAAGGCTCTCAAAAACTCGGAAAGCAACACCTACTTTTGTTTTTGTTTTGGTATTTCATTGGATAAAGAACAACTTTTGCTTATGGGAAAATATCATTTGATTAATAAATAAGGAAAATATTTTACATGCTGTTCCAGATCAGGGTTCAACTGGGAGATCCCAACAATTACTTTTAATATAAAGTGTTACATAGACCAGAGACATATTCCAGTCTAAGCGGTTTTCATTGAAATGTACTGTATATTGTGTGAGTAAGACTTTTCACACCTCATCCAGCTTAAACCCTAAACTCCAACTCCAACTAAAACATCTCACTGTGCTGATCCACCTTTTGTTTTCAAAGTGGGAAGTCTGTCATGGTTACTTATCATGGTTATTTGTTTAGTCGTTTATCTCAAGATCACAGCTTAATTAGCTTGTCATTTCCATATCAGACTTTTTTTTCTGGCAAATGGGACTTAGTTATCTAATTATCTAGAGATAAAAAATATGCATTGTGTCTTGCCAGTTATGCTGAGAAAACAGTTTAGGTTGTTATCTTGACATATCAAACAGCATTTTTCTTGTAATTACAGTCTAAATGTCTCATTATGTCAAAATAAACCCTTTATTGCACCGATAATGTGCTCTGTAGAGCAGACCCGTCGTATACGGATAGAAGAAGAAGAAGAAGAAGAAGAGCCCTGATCACTCAATAACTACTGGGTCTGTTGAGCAGAAAATAGCCAGACTGTAACTTCATTGTTGTGAAGTGTTTTTAATTTAGTCAAAACAATAACATACTCAAGTCACACTGAATTATTTAAGTGATCACAAGAATACATCCAGTCAGTGTGTTTGATATCATGATTAAAATCATGTGTGCAAATGAATGGGATTAAGAGATGCAACAATTGGCACCACAAAAGTAAAATCTTACATAACAACATAATAAGACAATTAAGTCGCAGCTGTAAAACAGGTTAATCGGAGAGCGATTTAGATAATTATCATGTAATTCCAAGAGAAAGAGGGATGAAACATTTGGATTCAACTGTCAGTTTGTTGAATTTTACCTCCAATGGAAATCCTGCTTACTCAGAAGACATTAAATTTTTTCCCTTTAGAAAAATAGGATAGCCTTCCTTGAACTTGCCCTTGGATCCTCATCCTTGACCCACAGCGGTAGCCCCTCATATCTAACTCGGGTGGAGTTTTTGGATGTTCTGTTGAAATCTCTAAACTCCGGCAGTCAAATTTATTTATTCTAACCTGATTGTTTGGGTTTTTTGGATTCTGTTGCTCCTGCTGTAAAAGGAAATAGCTGTCTTGCCCGCTGGTTCGGAAACGGAAAATGGGTTCAAAAACTATAACAAAACAAACCTAAATGTTTTTCTGTCTTTCTCTTTGTTTGCTATAAATCGCTGTTCCATTTGCCCTCTCAGGGCCAGCTAGCTGAGACGAGGCTGTCAACGAGGGGGAGAGAGAAAATGGCGTTCGAACGGCTGACTAGCTGGTAGAGTGATGAGCTTATCAGTTGAGCACAGATTTCTGGGTGTGTTGTTTTCACTGTTTGCGTGCAAGCGTGTTAACAAAAAGTTAGTGGATAGGGAAATTGCAGTTTCAAAGTGTGTTTGTCTTTGGATGAACCTTTGAGATCAGTCAGTGAAAGACAAAGAAGAATAATGAAGTTGGATTCTTGGACGTATAATAGCCTGATGATCTGGTAGGCTGGCTTTAACTCAAAGAACTGCTCCTTTTGGGGCATGCTGTTCATGCACGTATCCCATGACCCTAAAATGTATGGTATGGTAGATGTGTACAACACTGCATTGAGAGTTTTTGTGTTTGAGATATAGCAGCACTGTTGCACTCTGGAAACAATTACCAGGCAATAATCTTCACATTCTTTCATCTCACCAGCAGCTCAGCTGATTAGGATATCCACTAGTACGCGAGGCTAACCTCAAACATGCACGTACACACTTGCATTTCTTTCTACCATTCCTACCCATACAATACAGTACAGCACAGTAAATGCGCTCGCTCTTCTTTGGTTACTGACCGGCTCTCTTTCCTTTCTCCTGCACACTCACACACCTGACATCTGATTCCTGACTGATGATTAATGACCCCAGAAGTCTTTCAGCAGGGACCACCCAGGGTCAAAATAACCTGCCATAAATACAGAAGCAGTAAAATACCATTCAGTCGCCACTCTTCTATTTGCACATGCTGCAGCATCTCGTGTGTGTACGTGTGCATGCACACATAGGTGTGCCAGAGCAAGAAATCTGGACTCGTGACTGTGGAAACACTTAAAAATGTGCCCCCCCACACCACCTCTCCTCCTTCTGTCTCCAGTCGTTTCGGTGCATGTGAGGCGTGTGTGAAGAAAGTGAGGGGAATTACTCTGGTAACACCTTCCAAAATGCAGAACAATTCCCGCTATTCTTTCCTGCAACTCTTCTTGATTTTTTTTCTCTTCTCTTCTTTTCCCCTGTCTTCCCTTTCCCTGGTTCAACAGACGGAAGAATTACCCCAGCTGTCCTCTAATCTCCATAGAGAGCTTTTTCCCAGGGTGGAAACACTGTCATCCTTTTTCTCTCCACTGTCTCCCCTTCCTCCTTTTATCAGTGTCAAATGATTAGCCTGGGGGAAACTGAGCTCGGCAACAATATGTGTCAGGTGAGCCAAGGGGAGCCCAGCCAAAAAAAAAAAAATCTCCTCCTCTACCTGCTCTATCCATCCACCTATCCATTCTTCTAGCTTCTCTCCTCTCTTGTGCCCTCCCATAACCCTACCCACACTCTCCACCCTCATGCCAACTAAAGGCAGAGCCCCAAGCCCATCTCAGAGGAATGTCCCAGTTGAAATTCATATAAATTTCAGAGGCTTCAAGTTTTATCCACAGTGTGTGAAACTACTGAACCTCCAATCTCACTCTAGCATTCACTTTCCATTCCTCCCTCGCTTCTGTACGGCACCTTCTTTAACGGATTCCTTCTTTTCCTTTCTGCTTATCCTCTTTGCATCTGCCCTTATTTTTTAGTGTTTTCTGCATCTTTGTCGTGCTCCTTTACTATCATTCTTTAAATCCCCTTTCCTTATGCCTTATCCTTTCCCTTCCTCCCTCACCAGCTTTTTTCACTCATCTCAAACTGCCCTGTGCAGGCACAGCCTGGTGAATGCCATGCATTCCTTTGTAAGGTTAGAACAGACAAAGGTGGACCACATCACCTGAGAGAAAACGGCCCTTTTGAATTGTCGCCCAAGGGAAAGAGAGGCTGATAGTGAATAAAAGAGGGACTATAGAAGCACAGGAGAAAAGAGCAGGATGGAAGAGAGGAACAACTGTCCTCTGCTGTCCTCACGTGAACCTTCAACTCTGACCTTCGCTAATGGATATCCATGGCTTGTTTGAATAAAAGGGGCTTAGCTGAAGAAAAGTGCATTAGGTGTAGGTGCTTCTAATCCTGCTATGAAAAGTGAATGAACGTCGTGAATCAGAATAATGAGCCCAAATACTCTTAACCATTAACCATGTTAGTTTGTGCTATCAACACAGTCACTGCCATTCAATCCTTAACTCAAAGAGTGACCACTGAATCGAATAAACAAGGTCATATTACAACCCCAAACTTAATTCCAATCAAGCTCACAAGCAACTCCACCCTATAACACACTCCAACCATTCACAGAACCCACACAAGGAACACACATGCTCAGTGCACCCCTAAACAAACTCACTCCACCCTAAACACACCACCTTTGAGCAGAACAGACCCCCATACGTTAGCACATAGTGAGTCTATGTTTGGACACACTAGGTGTGGTGTAGGGTGGAGTGTATCTGTGACGCCAGCCCGTCCTTCACGTCTTATTTTTGGGGTTTTTGACGAACATCAGGGTCAAAGCGGGCCCGTGTGATGCAATGCAACGATTTTCCAGCCACTGTTTGTTTTTGCTCTTACTAATGGAATGGAGCGGAGGAGAAAAGTGGAGTGAAAAAAGGCAAACTTATGACGACCAGGTGTTTTTTCCCTCTTCTTGGGAATGTTTCACCTTGTAAAAGCAAAGCGAGTGGGAGGGGGCTTTCATACCACGCCATAGTGAGTGGTGTGGGGATTTTTCAAGGGGTGTGTGTGGGCTGACCAAATGAGTGAACATAAACGTGTGTTGTGTGTGAGAGAATTAGAGGGTGAGCTGAGATTTTTTTGAAGAGCCCGAGGTGGAATTCTTCAGTGCAACTGTAGCATAGACATAACTGGAAGAGGCAGAGGCTTGCTTGTGTTTGTGTGCGAGCCTCCGCCGACTGATTTTTTGCCTCATTGAGCTACAAACAGCGGTCGCTTGTGCGGCAGGGTGTTATCAACAGCAGCACACGTGCATGCAGAAACACACACACCTGGGGGGTGGAATGAATGGCAGGCCTCACTACCACACAGGGCTCCTATTGATGACATCATTACTGAGCATATGGTCACTCCACCCTTTACATGTTCAGAGAACCATTCAACTGCACCATGGGTCTTTCACAGGTATGACGCCTGTTGTTTATTTATTTTTTTTTAATTATTCAATTTAGTCGGCTCCAGTCGTGAACAGAATACTTTTTTAGCTGAGCTCGATGGCACAATTACCAACAGTCACATTTATGACCCTCCATCAGTACAGATGTCTCTGCTTTATTCCTCCCAGGCACGTTTAATCACTTTGCTATCTTGATATTTGCGTAAAAGAGTGCAAATAAAACACATAAAACCCCATCTGCACTATAAATTTTGCTATAATGGCACCCTTCAAATAGCAGATCCCCATTAAATATAATAAAAATTATCCAAATATGCCCTTGTTGAGATGCTGTCATGCAAGGAAAAGTTGACTTCAGCCCGGCTCTGCTTCTAAAAGTTGGTCGATTATACAGTCTGGGGACGTTTATTACTCTTCATGAGCAAAACATGAATGAGAGAAGTGCAGCGAGACTGCCAACTTTTGATAACTCTCTGTTACTTGTGCAGTGATTGAAGTAATGAATCAAGGGATGCTGCTGAAATGACAGTGCCTTAAATAAACCAGTAACTGGCACAACTTCATAATGAGGGGAAGAACTTGGGCAACTCTAAAATCCTCTTTATTGTTTCTGCCTCTCTCTCTCCTCTCACTGTGGATCTGTCTGGAATCCCAGTCTCTATCTGATCTTTAAATCAGCCAATGGCTTAGTCCCAGTAGGTCTTTCAGGAAAAAGGCTAGGCCAGCTTTCCTCCCAGTGCATCCAATCAGAAGCGTGGAACAGCATGCTCGTCAAGGTCCACTACCATAGCAAAGAGCCAGCTAGCACGCTGCCAATTAAACACTGAATGCTAAGTCTGTTTTGATCCTACCAAGTTGCTGCTGTGTGGGAAGTAACCTGTAGTAAATGATAAGGAATGACTGTTGCACATCCAGGTTGTCAACAAACATCCAAAACATTACCCATTTTCATGAGAATTTGCTCATTTTCCCTGCAAACACCTGGCACGCTTTAAACACAAGCTCTACTTGATACTTGTAATACATGCTGAAGAAATGTAAAAAGATGTGATTCACTGCCGTGCTTTGGCAATTAAAACCAAGAGAGTGGTGTCATGTAATGACTGTACACAGTCTACAGCAGATTTTAGGCAACAACACAATGCCCCTTTATGAATTACACTTGTCCACTGTTATGTCATCCATAGACATTATCAATAAAGCTGCAAAACAAGTAAAGAGAGACAGAGATATTTTGTGGGGGACTTCAGGATCAACATTTCTCATTTGCTTCCAGCCTGTATAAGTTGAGCTTCATTTGAAGGGTTGATTTGTGAACATGTTTAAAAGGTGAAAGGATAAAAAGGGTACGTGATTTCCCGGAGGTGAGTTTGGGAAGGCAAGGAGAACAGTGAGAAGCAGAACATGAGACGCCTCCGAATTCCCCTCTTCTCGTCTCTTTTCGTTCCCTTCCCTCCTCTTCATCCTACCCCACCCCTCTCTGTGCGGCTGCTACCCCACCCCATCCTGCTCACTCCCCTCCTTCTTCATTGCAGCCAGCCACAGACACTTGCTTTTTGTATCAAGGGGGCTAACCCAATGAACAATCCTGTCTGTCTTTCCCAAAATAAGCTGGTGGGAGAGGGATCGCCTAGTAAGCCAGAGAGATTGGAGCAGCGAGGTGCACAGCCCCCGGTTATAAGTCCTTGGAGTGGGAGCACAACCTGCTTGGACCCAAATACACTGCCTTGCTGCCTGCCTGCCTGACTGACCTCAGTGACTGACTGACTGAGTTCCACTTCCCTGCTACTCACTCTCTCTCCCTCTGTGTCCTTCTCCCTTGCTCCTTCCCTCCTACTTTCCACCCTGGAGAGCAAGAGCGCACAGATTGGGAAGGTGCTCCTCAGACCTGCGTCTGGACAGCTTGAAGACGACACAGAGAGGACATTCCCCCATTCTTACACTTTTATCCCCTCTGTCACTTTTACCACCTCTGCCAAAAAAGTACATGGATAGAATTTTTTCTTTCTTTTTTGTTTTTGCTGGAGACAGAAAATTTAAAGTTGAGCAGACAGTTATCTCCACCTGCAGTTGAAGATTTTCAGTTTTTAACTTTTGCATTTGGGTTTTTTTTCTTTTCTTTCGTTCTTTTGTTTGTTTGCTTGTTATTCTTGCACCTGCGAGCAGCACTGGACCAATTCCGGGTGTCAGATCTTTGCCCAGGAGGACACTACTTGTTCACTGAAAACCCGATGCCATCGCATCCCATGGGAGACACGAGTGGCTGAAGCAAGGAGGGAGGTAGAAGAGACCACAAACCACCTGAAGCACACACCTACTGCTGTCCTTGCCCAGTGAACCCCACCCAGCCCCCCTGAATCTCTGAGGCGAGAAAGGTAAGCAGGCTTCCTCTGACTCTGTTAGCATCCTCTTGTCCTGTCATCTCTTTTCTTTTTTGTGCCTGAGGTGGCTAAAAGCAATTAAGGGAGAGAACAGGAAAGGAGGAAAAATAGATTCCATTTGTTAGTCATGGGACTTGCATAATTCTCCTCAGTCCTAAGCCAGTGCACAGAGTAACAACTTGCAGATTAAAAAGAAGTGGTGCAACAAAGTGCACTAAAGTGTTCCACTGACTCTGTATGGACACTGATTTTAATATTGAAGTTGTACCCATGCACCTTCTGTTGATCTTGTGAATGTGGATTGTGCTTTGTGTATGTGAGTTTGAGGTCTGGGCTAAGACACTGTTGATGCATCCATACCCATACATCTGGGACTTTTGTTGATGATGTTGAAGGGGGGCGTGGTGCGTATTGCTAGTGTGTATCGGGGCTGGGCTGTGCAGCAGGATATGTTCAAGGTTACAGATGTAACAAGGGTGTCCTCCATGTGGATAGATCTGTGTTTTTTGTGTAATGTAATAGCTACTCTTCTGAAAGGAACTTAATCATACAATGATTGGTATGTACTAGAGCAAAGGAAGATTGCAAATGCACACATGGTCTTCTCTTCTCTTCTCTTCTCTTCTCTTCTCTTCTCTTCTCTTCTCTTCTCTTCTCTTCTCTTCTCTTCTCTTCTGTCCATCCACTGTGATACCTCTGGCAGGCGACACTGCATTCCTTTGTAACGGCATCCTTCCATTGCAAACAGAAAGAGGACAGACTGTTGTGACTGAGCCCTCAGGTATCCTGCATGACAAACTAACAGGGAGCCAGAGAGGGAAAAAAAGGGAAAACACTACTAAAAATGAAAGGGAAAGAGGGCAAGAAGTGATACGAGAAATGAGAAGAGATACATTTTTGATCACATGTGTTTTAGTGCACCAGCAGCAGCAGTGGCGGCAGCAGACTTTCTTTGCAAAGGAAGGAGGGGAGGTAGAAAAATACACAGAGTAAGAGAGGTGTAGAGTGAGAGTAAGAGAAAAAGCGAGGGGGGAGAGTCTGGAAAAGACAGCGGTCTGGAGATCTGAAAAACATTTGGCAGCATCCCTCTACTTCGCTGGCCTACGGCAAGTAAAATATAGTAGACGTGTACCTGTGTGTGTGTGTGTGTGTGTGTGTGTGTGCTGGTATGTGTGCAGCTCCACAAACTTACCCTTGTATGACTGGATCTCAGCAAGTATTAAAGTGCGTAAACAACCTTATGGGACACACACTAAAGTGACCTCCTTGACGGTGAGCTACAACAGGAGTGCACAGAGCTGCTGGTGTGCAGCAGTTGCTCATAAGGTTTGGGGCCTCTCATTTAGTGAGCCAGCTTCCAGTCAGCGTCCCACACTGGCTTTGTTTCGATTAAAGAATTGATAGATTAAGAGATTTACATTCCTCTCAAGTACTTCCAGAATGACTGGCCTGTTTTGTGGCAGCGCTTGACAAAACCTGGGGTAAATGCTGCAGCCTTAACACTAACTTTCACTGATTTGCACCCTCCAGTGGGTGGCAACTGGTCAGTTACTGGCTGACTTGTGGTTACAAACAGCTCAAGTGTGTGTTTGTGTGTGTAGTGCATTATATAACCACAATTACCAGACTCCAACCAGCTGCCCATTCAGGCCTTTGATACAAAGTGCCAAAGCGTGACCAAGCATACACAAGCAACAGTCACGCTGGATACACAACGGCACACACATGTAAAGCAAACACCTCCATGTGGATTTATACTTCTCACACACACACACACACACACACACACACACACACACACACACACACACACACGTTTCCAACAGATGAACATACTCACACTGTCAGCGCTGCCAGACTCCCTGCTCATATATTGCTGAGCTTCTCATCCCCCACTGCATTCACGTTATAGGCTATAACATGTTGAAGTTTTTACACTCCAAAACTACACCAGCTCTTGAATTTTTTTTCAGTAGTTTAAAGGCAGTTTATTTATTTTCTTCCTTTCAATGTCGCAGTAAAAGGAGTAAGGTCATCTTTGTGGATCTGTAAACTCATTGGTGAGCTTTCATTGCCATTACAGCGGCACAACAAGAGGCAGTGAACAGAAAAGAGTACTAGGAGGTCTCCCTCATCACAAATACCCATCTGTTTTGCTAATGTCCTGTATTTGTGTGACCAAAGAACAAAACAGAAGGATAAAAATAGAAATGTTGCTGTGTTGATGTCCTGTCTTAACCTCTTTCAGGCTTGTAAAAAGAACCCGGAGTGTGTGGCCACAAGGGGGCAGAATAGCAGGCAGTTTCAAATAAATTATCATAAACACATGGCACTGTGTAGTTAAGAGGATACCTGTCGTTCTGTTGGCTAATTTTCAAATGAATCTTTATTGAAACATTTTAAAGTCAATGACAAACATAGTTCTTCACTAAATTCTCTTATAACTCTAATAACATTCAAAGAAGTGTCCAATTCCTCTGTTACAGTATAACTGATCATAACTGATTTTCTTCTTCCCTGACTTAGAGGGTGAATATCTGCAGTCCATCACATCACTTACCAACTTTACTTAGTTTTCAGCCTCCCTCTTGTGCTGTTAAATGATGCCAAACCACTATTAACAGACTATATCAGTTTCATGCACTAGATTGTGCTTCCTCGTAGTCCTTTGTAGCTGTGGCTGCGTAAGCTTTTGCATGTGTGTTTGTGTTTGAGAGTGGGCAAGCACTTGTGCCTCTATTACTTTCAGTGCTAGCAGGAAATGAAGGAGAATGCCACTCATTCTCAAGCAACAGTAAACGCCCACCTTATTTCTTTAGTGTCCTGGAACTCAAAATGCCTGCAGAGCAAGCACACACACACACACACACACACACACACACACACACACACACACACACACACACACACAAAACCACATGCATGGAGACACACACACTTTTGTGTCATGATCTTGTTGTTTACTCGTGGTTTCATGATATAATCCTTATTTTTAGTTTGCTCTTACGTTCCCGGGTGTTTTTCTTTTTCATATCTGTTCCTTCTCTGTTCCTGTTTATCCAAGTGAGTTTTCATTTTTTACACCTACTTCCTACTTCCGTTTTATTTTGAAACTCTTTCTATGTTTTTACTTGCCTCCTTTGCCCCTGTTTCTGCCCTTGTTATTGTGTTGTTTGGGGTCACCTGTGCCATAATATGCCTCTCCCTGGTGTGTATTTATTAGGTTTTCATCTCACCTGCTTCCTTTTTCTTTTGTCCCCCACTGCTGCCCTGTTACTTTGCGGTCTTGTAAAGTTTGCTATCTACAGATTTTCCATGCCCCCTTATTAGTCTGGATTAAAGTTGTTGTGTTCAGTTGAGTGTCAGCCTTAAGAACTTTCCTCCTAACATGACTCTGTGGTACATAAAGAGACAATACACACACAAAAACTGTGCGTGCAAACATTCAGCACGTATTATAGGGAATGCTAACTGGTGCCGCTGATATACTGAATGAAGAATTGCAGTGAAGGATGGTGGAAACACTACACAGGTCCTGGTCTTAATCAGAGCCTGGCCCATAACATTCAAGATTAATAGGCTAGATTTGTTTTTCAGCTAAAAGGAGAATTAGAAAAAGACACAGTGAAAGGCATGAACTTACTTTTGCATGCAGATGCATGGAGATTTGCATCTTGCCTCCTTTTGCTTCCTTTGACCTCGTGTGTTTATACTGTCTAAGCTTATTTGCACATTAACAGTAGCCATCTTGGCCTGTACATGCAGCTGATATATGTGGAAGTCAGTTAGCTAAACGGCAGATAGTGAATCTGCGCAAACATACGGCTCTCCAGAGTGGATGGAACAGCATGTTATTAATCAGGCCCTTGTTTTGAAGGACATTGTTTTGGCTCTCAGCTCCGAGCTAGAGGACAGAAAGACGAGGAGAGGGGAAAAAACCCCCCAAAAAAACAGTTTTCTCTGATTCAAGCTCTGTTTCATGTGGATTAGAATTTTGACAGCTTCACTTATTTAGTTTTCTGTTTGAATTATTCTCTGATTCATTTACCTGTTTCCCTTTATCTGTGTTTATCGATCTCCCACTCCTATTCTCTCATAACTGTGTCTGGACCAGAGGAAGTTTTTCCACTGGGCTGGCAGCAACGAGGGGATGGAGAAAGAGAGACGGGAGAGAGCAAGCAGTGGGGAGGCTTGGCAAACGCCGCTTGTTATTTTCCCTCCGCCTCCCATTGACTCTGTCAGCAGTGGTTCACTCTTTAAAAAAAGGCCTGCGAGCTCAAAGTGGCTTGACAACATACCCTCTTCAGCTATCAGAAGGAACTTATCAGTCATACAGAAGCAGGAGGAAACTGGTGGTGGCATTACTATTTCCCCCCTTTTTAACACCCCCTTTCTTCTTGACTTTTATCCAGTTGTTTCGGGTTCTCTCTTTTTTTCCTTTCTTTCCATCTTATTTTACTAGTTTAGTCTACAAATCCTTTTGGATCGAACCCCAACTCTTTACTGGGCTCAAACTAAAACCCCTGTGGTAAAGCAGCGTTCTTCTCCAATGCCAAACATTGCTTTTAGTCAGTGAGGCCTGAACAAGGCGCAGTAAGGAAGTAAGCCGCGGACGGAATACGTATTGAGCAATGCTTCCTGGAGTCACATCTATGTTTTTCCAGTGGTGTGTCTGAGTGTTTTGGGACGACAGCTTGTGTTTTTAAAGGGAATCCAACAGGAACAAACAGGAATGAGAGCTTCGGTGCTCATCCAGCAACAGAGCTGTTCCTAGTTAATGAGATGTGACATCTGCTGTTCTGCTGATGAGGCTGAGTTTTCCTTGGTTTTAACTCTGGATGCGAGGATGCAAAGATTTCCCAGCATCTCCAGAGGATGTGTAGAGCGACCTCCCCACTCAACATTCTCATAGTTTGAGTGAAGCCAAAAGAAGACTGTTTGATGTTCGGGCGGCTGCATAGCCCGCGTGTCTGTATGTCCAGATAGGTAGTGCAAATGAACATGTGTTCACAGTGCATGTGGGCAGGTCTATTTGCCTTCACCCCCCCAGTTAAACGTCTGGCAAGAGTTTTGTTTGGGGCTTCCAAAAGCAGGACGTTGGGCCAACTCTTAACAGGGGTCAGCTCCTCAGTATAAAACTTACATTATCCCTCTTTCATCTTGTTGCAGACGTACTTCCCAGGCCAACAGTTTATTTTTATTATTTCACTTCAGATGCGGGATGGATATATCTCTCTCTGACGGGTCAATAGTGAGTAAGGGTTTGGAAACAGCTCTTCTGAGACTATTTGAAAAGCTCCAGACTTTGTTATTGTTCAGTCTGAGCTTGATTTAGATGTGTGCGTAGGTGTTTATGAAAAAAAAAAAGGAGAAAAGAGACTAGGGTTATTGTGGTGTTATGATCCCCTTGGAGCCGGATAATAAAAAGCATTTCAGAAAGCCAGATTTTCTGGAGTAGAAAGGGGGATGCTTACTAAGCGACACATGTATTGTATGCTATCACAGGGTAGACTTTTCCCAGTGTCCACTTGTAGACAACAACCTCATTTCTGCTATCAATCAATGGCCACATTGCTAAAGTTGTAGCTACTAATTTCTTCATACTACAAAAATGCATCTTAACTGCCCCCCCGGAGCAACAAAGGCATCATCCATTTGACCAGCGCCATCTAGTGGTCATAGGTACAGTGGCCTCAAAAACACTGCAACTTAAGAAAACACCAGCCAACAGAAAAATGTTGCAAAAGCACACAAAACACAACCGAAGTGTTTTTGGGGAGACAATAATGTGACAGAACAGCTGCGGAAGTGACACGCTAACATGTATCTACAGTATTATATGAATAATGTGATTAAAACACACATCCCCTTGCATCTTTTTCTCCCTCACAACACCGAAGAATCCTCTGCTTCTTTTAAGCGTGTCTCAGTGCAATCCTTTGCATTTTGGTTTCTGTTCCGTCACATTATTGTCTCCCCAAAAACACTTCTGTTGTATTTTGTAAGATGTTGTTTTTTTCTATTTCAGTTGTATTTCATGTGCTTTTGCAGTGTTTTTCTATTTGCTGGTGTTTTCTTAAGTTGCAGTGCATTTGACCTCTCAGGGCCACTGTAGGGGTAGAGAATTATTTTCTTTCATGTTACTTTGTCTTATGGAGTGATGAA
>VUQS01000062.1:0-30282 GCA_015108495.1 Heterochromis multidens | reverse complement strand
CCAAAAAAAACATCTTAAAAAAAAAAAAAAAAAAAAAAATGTAACAACTCAAATCCTAACAAGCGAGAGCTTGCTTAAGAATTGTACATTTTTAAGATTTTTTCAAAGTAATCCTGTGATATTTTTGTGTACATTTATGGGCGCACTGCAGTCAGGAATTGCTAATAGCTGGTTCGTCCTACTTATAATAGAGCAATTAAAAAAAAAAAAAAGGTAAGCAAATGTGAGATTCAGTATGCTGTCCACAACATCGTAAAGGTATACTTTCTGTTTACATTAAATTATGGGAAGCGTAGTTCTAAAACTTGGACGTAGAAATCAAATTAATAGTAAAAACATACAAATACAGTATGATTGAAAATGAATCCATTATTTCACTATCACTAACTTTTGACATCAATTCTCAGAACGTGTTTATATTTCTGTAACACTGACAGTCTTTGTTTTCTGAAATCTTGGAGGACATTTTTAGCTGTCATAGCAGGAAAAGCACAAGTTTGGTAATTATGGCTGCATTCACTCAGGGAGGGCCTGCTACTGTGTATTCTGGTGTGCTGTCAGCGCTCACTGGGGCATTTAATAAAATGAAGTCTTCATTAATCATATTTATTCCTTCTGCTCTGACAATTCAAAACGTTTTAAAAAAAAAAAGTCTTACTTTTGTATTACTTTCTGACTTTGAAACCCTGCAGCCACTAGAGTGCAGTCTAGATTCATATGTAGGTAGAAGCACAACCACTTATGCTGTATTCATAATGGGAGAGGGCCATATGTTGCAGTTGCACATTTGCCGGTGATTCAGTCTTGTAATACCGCATGTCTTTTGTTTGTTTGCTTTTTATATTTTCTTGGTGAGTTCTTGCAAAGTCCTCTCACTACAATTATAAATGAGATTAGACTATCCTACCAGATAATTTGTTGTTATGGCATATCAGTGAGGATAAAACTGCACTTGCTGTAGACCTAGTTTTACATTCATTGCTTCATTTAAAGTGTCACTTTAAAAGTGACAAGTCAGCATTCCATTAAATTTGGACAGAACAAATTAAGTCTGTATCAAAGGGATGTTTTACTGCCAAAAATGTTAACCAAAAAATAGTCTTTTCTTTTATTTACTTTCAAGCTCAGTCATTAAAAATGTTTGGGGGAAAGGAAAATTCAGTTAACTAATTAACTGAGCTATTCAGTCTCACTAAACCTGCTTTTCTGGGGGAAATAGGACCTGTTGCATCTTAGATGTTTTGTCTTTCTTCAGGGTAACATGGTGGTGCGGTGGTTAGTGCTGTCTCTACCATTGTTTCTAGGTTCAGATTGCTTGGGCGCCTGAAGTCTTTTTGTGTAGATCTGCCTGTTCCCCCTGTGCCTGTGTGGGTTTTCTCTCTGTTCTCACCTCATTTGATTAGTTTAACTGATTATTTGGCCATAGATATGGATGTGGTTAGATAAGAAAAAGGATGGACTTTCTTTATAAACCTTTTTTCTTTTAGGAAAACAAAAACAGTTTTTGGGGGGGGCTGTAACTGCAGTTTTTATCTTTACAAACAACATCCCTTTATCTTTTTTTCCAGACAAAATGATTCAGGTCAGAGTATTAACAAAGAATGTGAAAACTAAATGTGGGCGATTTGCTGGAAGTTTTTACTCATCAAAGTGTCACACTGACCCTTGAACATGGTCCTCATGTATTCTGAACTGAGGGAGCCTTAAATTGTTTAAATGGGATTTGAAGATTGGTATTTTACTAGTTAGACTTAGACTAAAATCTTGAAGGTTTAGTAATATTTGATATTTTATGTTGCATAGATGAGCTAAATCTCCACAAAGCTCCTTGGAGACACTCCCTGGTGTTGGTGGTTGGAGTAGGTAGGCGTAGCTGTTGCACTATCTGACTAGACAGTGAGCTCATGGGACTTCCCCACCACCCTGGACTTGTTCTGTACTTACCTTCTTACATAGTGTCTGAAAGTTGTGGCCAAAATCCTCATCCCTTTCTCTGTATATGAGTAGATCATTGAGGATTAGTGAAGACAAAGTGGCACAGAGCCACTGCTGAGTGTGCTTGGGTTTAAGCATGCCCAGCCCAGTTCTGTGTCATCAAAAGAGTTTACTTAAAATTCATGGTTATTATGGCTCCTCTGTTTGGGTGTGTGTGCTTTCAGATAGCCACTAAGCACAGTTATACATTTTAGTTGTATAATGATGGCTGATACTTTGAAAGATGCAGGCATAGAAAGGATTAAATTTAGGACCCTAACAGGACCAAATCTTCCACTCTGTCTCATTTGATCATGATGAGTCCACTTGATTATAGGTATTCACAGACACTCAGACACTGGAGATACAGAACAGGCACCCTCTGGTATCTCCTCCAGTACCCTCACACATGCTCATGCAGCTAATGAGCTGTTTGTATCTTGTCTACCTCTGTGCAAGAATAAGACTCAGTTAATATAACTAGGACTCTCACTTGAAAGGGAACCAAGCCTTGGTGGTGATAACTCTCATTAGAAACTCATTTTCTGTGGTTTGATGCTATAAATGCAACACAACTTCACCTCTTCTGCTGAGGTTGTTTTCACCCTTGATGTTAGAGAAGTGGTCTTTGATAGGGAGGGATAAGTCTTTCAGCTGGTCAGGGTGACTATGTGACATCTGTGTTTGTTCTGACTTGATAAGTGTATTTCCTTCTTCACTCTCCCTCTCTTGCTCCCTGTTAATGCCAGTGACTGAGGCTGTGGTCAGGAGGCATTCCTGGGGCAAGCCCACAGCATTCGTTGGGATGCCTGTACTAAAGTGTGGAACTCAGCAAGCCACTCTGGTCCCCTGTGGTGCTGGCATGGTGAGTACCAAGGCATCCTGCTGGGCCTGCGGTAGTGTTGGTAACCTAGCATAGGAAGGGGGTAAAAAAAATTAAGAAAGAGGAAAAAGTTCTGTGCTCCAAGCTGTGGTATAGTCACACATAATTCTTCTAGACAATTGGGAGCATAAATGTCGAACTGGAAGAAAGTAAATGAGGAGCTGAGGTGATGTGCCCCTGTGTATGACCATCTGGAAGAACACATTAGGCTCTCTGCAGGGCCTCTAACTCCACAGTTCATTAGCATGCAGTACAGTAAAGGGGTGGCTCACAGTTGCTTCCCAACATGCATCCATGTTGCATTTATCTTACAGAAACAGCTGTTGGAGTATTGTCTGACTTTGATATTTTGGAGCCAAAATGTAGGTTTTAACAACACTGTCTAAAAACAACTGGTTGCTGCATATTTTTGCCCTCTAATTTCTGAGAAGTGGAAATTTTGGAGTTGCAAGGTGATAACAGATAGAACAGCTGTGGCAGTTGTTAAATGTGGTGATGTGGTCTATCTCTGATAATCATACATTTTTCATATAGATCCAAATAGCAACTGGCCTCAGCTCTTTCAAAGGAAGAAGTTACAAACTGATATTGCCTTAAAAAAAAAAAAAAATCCAGAGGGAAAATGGTGCTGTTCACTCTATGCAGAACAAGTCACAGCAAGTTGTGGTCAGCCACTCTGCAGCAAATCTCTTGAACATGTTGCATTAAGACTGTCTCAGTCTTGGTGAAATACAGCTCAATTGGATTCATTATCTATGAAAGATCCTCACTGATCTCTTGACACCTTCTTCTTCTTCTTCTTCTTCTTCTTCACTCTTCCACTTTTCTTTACCCAGTATGTAGCCAAAGTCCTTTTCATGACAAGAATCATAAATTAAACATTGCCTGGGTTTCCCTTGTGTGTCTGTTGTTGTAAAAATAGCTTGGTCTGGTGCTGAGCATAATGCCTGTGCACAAACCTCTGTCTTTAATGAAGTGTTGCCATGAAAAGTGTACTGATCCACCAGTGTGACTCGTGGTTGGGCTCTGTGGCAACCATGTGCTGACTTTCTCAAACTCCCTGTGTGACTCTGAGCTCATTTGGTTATACAAGTGCTCACAATTACCCAGAGATTTGGACACGGGGACATGGGATATTTCCATATCCCTGACGGATGTTATTTTAATTACACCGAACTGCTTGACTTTGAGCTGTGGATTTACATGTTTTTTCTTCTTCTGTGGATGCAAAGAGGGATCCTCGGAAGGTTATTCTGTTGTACTGAATCTCTTATTTATTGAGGCCCCTAGTCTCTGGTGAAACATGGGGTAGCATGGGAATCCATACTAAAAGACATTGTTTATTAAATTTCTTGTCTCTGAATCCAAAATAATTAATATTTCACTGGTAATTTTTAAAATAAAGATAGAGATAGACAGAGATAATATACAGTATAATGAGTAATAATCCTCTCTCCTCCTTTCCTGCCCTCAACACTATCATAATGTGTGTGTCTGCATCATCTGAAGAAAGATGAGTTGTTATCTCCAATCAGCCTCATTGTGATGCCCTAATTATATTTGATTGAGAGAAAAAAAATTACACATGGAAGCAGGCGTGATGATTACAGTGTTGGATCTGCTCATACAGCGAAATGCAAACATAAATGCATCGACACAGCTGGTTAATTTAGCTGATAATACAGAAGGAGGTAGCAGGTGTGGGGATACAGATGTGTTTCCTCTGTTGCTCGCTTCCTGGAAACAAATGCTTCATATGCCATTGCTGGTGAAATGTGGCACAGTAGCTCAGTGGGTTGTGATCATGGTGATATGAAAAAGGTCTGTTCTGATTCATGTAACTCCTCAAGCCTCATTTCTCTTCAGGTCTTGGGGGTAATGGGGTGTATAGAGTGACTCATGATCTGCAGAAATGGCTGATGGCGGAACATCTTTAACCTTAGAATTTAACTTCAAAGGTTTTAGCATGCTGAAGCTGTCTCATCTTGATTTGGTTCAAGGAAATACTGCCTTTTAATGTTTTTTTCTTCCCAACATGCTTCACAAATACCTCAGTGAAGCTCCATATTACTGATTTCTGTCACCAGACAGGGCGTAGTTATTCAAAGCCAGGAAAAAACCAAAAAACCAAAACATCCGTGAGAGAAATGTGGCAGTTGAGTTAATCTCCTGCAGGAAAAGACTCGGTGTTGACAAACTGGTAATGTGGTGTTGGTTAAGATTTTGGAACCAGATGACACAAAATATAATTTGTATCCCTTTTTTGTTGTTGTTGTTGTTTTGGTTCCTATACCAGATGATTCTCATAAAGCTTTCACAAATTTTCCTGTAAACAATTACCGATTGTTAGTTATCATACCTGAGGAATTGATTCATCTCGAACTGTATTTTTAACAGCTGGTGTAGCTTAATCATTCAACACAGTCATCTACACAGTTTTGTTAATATCATCTTTTATAAGATTCACAGGTTCACTTGGAAGTTCTTCATGCAGGTCCAGCTCCAGCTATTACAGGAACATGAAATTGCTTAAGGCCCTCAATTGACCTTGGAATAAGGATGTTATTCAAGAAAGTCAATTGAGGGATGAAAAAAAAAGATATTCATTTTCCAATTTTCAAATAAGTTTTGCAATTTTGTCTGTAATTTGAACTTTGAACTCCATTCAGTGCGGAGATAGGATGAAGAATATCAAATAATTTTGTTAAGAATGCCGTCGAAAATTCAGTGTTGGAATCCTGATTGGACTTTTTCTAAATGCCAACAAGTGCTCTTGGTAAAGATGTTTAAACGACAACCATAATCTTGTATCAGTATAGCAGACGAAATCACGTCTGCTGCACACATGATCCGTAAATAGGCGCTTATTGGTTTGTTTGATGGACTGGATGGGCTGTACAGTCTGCTGGATAAGAACAAAATGCAATCTCCAGGCCATTACTTTTTCCAGCTGAGTCTTTTATAAATCCATCCGCCCTCTGGTCCCCCTCTAAGGCAATGATTTTACCACGCTGCCGTGACGGCAACTTTTTTTTGCGCAGGTGGCATCAGCCAGGTGACCTCGCGAGCCCTACTCTCCGTGCACGCGGTAACACTTGTCCACCTTGAGCTCAGCCAACACCTGTGTGTAAATTCCTGCAGAACAAAAAAAAAAAGAAACACTGAGAGCCAGTCAGGAAAGAGAAGGCGCAGCAAGAGGAGTCCGGAGCGCAGCACGGACGCTCCTTCTTCTCTCCTCCCCCTTCAGACCCCGCCACTGCACTCCATCTCTCCATTTCTCCCTCTTTCCCCCTCTCTCTCCCCCGCTCGCTCTCTCTCTCCCTCTCTCTCTCCCTTTCTTAAATTGACATCGGTCTGGCTCGAAACATGATAACAGAAAAGCCTTGCTCCGCTCCGCGTTGTCGGGCTGTCCTCAACCCCGATCACTTGAAACTCAAATAAGCAGGCGTTAAAAGGAAAAGAGGATCGCATAGTGTCCTGTCAGGGGTGTTCACAGGGAATAACAAGAGACCTTTATACCACACACACCCACTTGTATGTGCTCTTGCGCATCGTAGATCTTAGAAAGTGCTTGTGTTAAACTACAGTGAAAGTTAACATGTATATGCACGCTTTGATACGCGCGAGCCTTGGATTTGTAGGTTTCTGCTTGGTCGCCTTTGTCCAACAGTCAGCTTCAGGAAGTAAAACCACCCAAGGTAAGTTGTTTTTTTTTCACCTCAAAATATCTCTTATTTTGAGGTGAATTGGTTGAAATGCTGGGTGCCTAATTAATAGATGTATTGCATGCCTTTGGAAAGCTACAAATATGTGCCTAAATAAATGCCTATTAAAAAGTTTGAAGTAGAATACTTTGAAATTTAATGAGCAGAAGTGAAGTTTTTGCAGACTTTGATCCATCTATTATTCTCTGTTTGATTCAAGCAGATGCCGTCTGTTGATTCAGCGGCTTATTTTGCAATCGTTTGACTGCTTTTCTCTTGTGTCAGTGTGCTCAGTTGCATATATTTGTGCAGACCTGCCAAGACAAATAGTGGAAACATAATAAGGCTTAAATTAAGTTTCGCTGAAGGTTTGCTGTTGTCAGAAAAACAGTTGCCTTTGATCTTCAGACAGCATTAGCAGTGCCAACAGTTACGTTTCGTTTCTAATCTTGCAGGTAGTTGTGGTGAGGCTACTAGGAGGCATTTGTCACAGTCCAGACAAGTATTTGACACTGGCCTGTAACACACACACACGGAGGAGTCTCTGTCAGACACTGCAGCTACAGTTTTGTCCTGCCCAGCCGGCTGCCCTCTTGCTCTCTTTTCTTGTGAGAATTTATTCACAGCAGACAGGGTCAGTCTGAATCAAAAAGTCTGGCACCTTGCAGGAACAAGGCAGACATGGTGTTATACACAAAATTTCTGATCCACTCAGCCTTTTCCTCAAGGTTTTCATCACCTAATTTTCCCACAATACAAATGCCAGGCCAGAGCTGCCAGAAGTATTTGCATGCAAAGACACATCATGGTTTCTGTGTGAGTGTTGATTGTGGTTGGTGATGTTTTGCACTCACAAAAAGACATCTCTCCGGCGGTCGACAAGGCAAAAAGAGAAAGGGGGTGGGTGACTATTTTGCATCCTGGGTGGTCTGCCCCCACTTGTGGGAAAACTCAATATTTACATTTTGCAATTAGAACTACTTTTTTCTCACTTTATTTTCCACAACATCGATTACACACTTCCTTGTGCTGTGGAATGCTGCTGTATGAGAGCTGGTCTGTAATGGCATGCACCTGTTTGTTGGTCATCGAGTGAAACGCAGTGACCACTTGATGGGTTTCTCCTCCAGTTCCTGTTTATCAATGCAGCTCTGCAGTGACATATTATCCGTGTTTGGCTCTGTAGTTATTTGTGAGCATATTTTGTGCTGAAGTGAAAATAAATATTGTGTTTGGTGTTGGTGGCAACTCTGTGGCACTGTTCAGTCTGCAAGCTGGGAACAATTTTGAAAAATGAAGAAACAGAGATGAACAATGACTGAAAAAAAGAGCATAATTTGTCAGCTCAATATTTATTCAACACAGATGTTGCCTTTCATCAGTGTCAGTCTAATCATGGCACTGTGTTTCAGGCATCAGTCATTACTCTAGAGGGAAAAAAGTGAAAGGGAAGATTTGAGGATGTGGTGGAGAGAATGACAAAGAAGGGGAAAAATGAGACCAGGGGAAACGGGAGAGATTAAATGTGCAGAGAGAAGACAGGGAGAGAGGAGGTTTCTTAGTGAGCAAGCAGCAACAAGCAAGAAAAAGAGAACGAAAGTGGGGAGCCATAGACGTCATGGCAAATCACTTTCCCTTGAACAGAGTCAGGAGCTCTTTGCTAATGCAGCAGCACCAAGGCAACGGTTGGTGTGGGGCTGACATGCTGCTGTCGCTGGCTGTGTTGGTGTAACCTCTGCTCCGGTGCCTGGGGGTCTAAAGACGCAGGGCTGCCCGAGCAGGGAGGAAGGCCACATGCAGGCCCTGACACACTGTGGGAACCGAGCAGCCTTGGCAATATGAGGCCCAAGTCATGGGGTGGCTTACCTATAGGTGCTGCCTGAGTCTACACGATGAGCAAGATGGAAGGGTAGAAGAAATCCCCCAGCTCATTCGCTCGCCCCTTTCCTTTTTCACACAACTCTTGCTTTGTTTGCTTTGTCCTCGCTTCCTTTCCTTTGCACTTAATGAAGTGGCTGTGCTTTTTCTCTGTCAACCAGAAGCAACGACTGCATTACACTGACTGTGTCAGAGAGCTCCCTGTCAGCCAGTGTGCTAATTATATTTTTGCAACAACAAAGATGTGCGCACCTCCCCTCTGCCCCCTTCGCCCCTTTCTCCCGTCCTGTCCAGCCCACTTTTGTTACTTGATGGAAGGCTGGATATGCTGCAGGACTGAGTAAGCTCGCAAATGTCAGTGTATGTATATGTATATGTGCAACTGGGACAGTGAGACAGTATATGGGTTGTGTTAGAGAATGGTAATTTGTACAAGTCTTTGAAACTGTATGTGAAGCCACATGAAAGAACCATTTAAATGGAGCTTTTATTTCTGCCTATCCCTTTGGCCTTGAACTTCTCTTAGAGTTTGCTGTTTAGCAGAAAGAAAAAGGGGGAAAAAAAGACAAGCGGACAGAGACTGTGGTGCTGTCTTCTATGAACTTGGCCAGTCATTTGGCTTCAGCATTTTGACACCACAGTGGCATTTCTCTTTCATCATCTTCACTCTTATTTCTTAGGCTGCATGGTTTCTGTATTGCCCCAGAGTCCTTACGAGCTCCTGCAGTGGTATTTGTTGGGTGGTTACACTTAGCCCCTCAGAGACTGGATGTGCCTTAAAACAAGTATGCACAAAAGTCCCTATTTGTGTGCCAAGGCACTGAGCACAATTTTTGGCAAAGTAATTTTTAACAGCCGGCGACTAGACGATGTATTCAGGTCAACTAGGAAGAAAATACTTTTTTTTTCTGTCCTGACTGAGGTGCTTTGTGATTTTCTTTTTTCTTTTTAAATAAATAAAAGACATTGGAATTTGAGTCACTTGTTGACTAATTTGTCAGTATCTAATTTATCCTACTTATTACCAAGCCCAATGAAGGCAGATGAGCTCCTAACCTGTAAACACCTTATTTTTCCTAAGCAAAAATACTCTCTTGTGGTGATAAGAGCCAAGCTTGTCTCAGTCTGTCTTCTCACTCTCTGCAACAGGCATGCAGTGTCAGATAGTTGTGTTCTCATTATGATCAGAGAGTCTGAGGCAGGTTGAGCCTCAGGGTAGCCCTCGGTCATTCACTGATGAGTGGGTGGAGGGGACCGATCCGGCTTCACTGTACCACTCAGCAGACACACTCACAATGCATCTGCCTGACAAGTGGTGCTCCAATACCACTATACATGTTGTTACAGAGCAGCCGAGAGAGCAGAGAGATTATTATCTTGGCATTACTTGAGTGGTGAAAACTACTGATAACAATTCTGTCCAAGAGCAATGCAGTATGAATAACAAAAATGACTTTGATCTGTGGGTGAATGTCTATGACTGTGATGAGTGATTTTTAGACTGGATATTAATGATTGCACTTACAAGGTAAAAGTGCTTTCACTTACCAAAATGAGAATCCATTATAGCTGGAGAATCGCTTTAAAACGGGGAACAGATCAGACTCATTGTGTGTAGTTTTTCTAATTCCTTGGCTTCTGTGTGGCCAAGCTGTTGCTTGATACAAACATTTTAATTTCATTTTAGGGCAAGTAGGCTGCAGAGTGAGTGCCATATTTACAGGCACACGTAAAGTCAAAGCTGTTTGGCACAAGCTGCGACCCGAGGCGATTCAGTGGGGCTTCGTTCTGGACAGTTGCTCACTTTCATCCTGGCTGATGGAATATAAAACCAAGACATTTTTCTGTCTGCAACAGTGTGTCAAAGATTCTGGCCTTAAGAAATCTGACTTTCCCTCTCAAGGAGCCTTTTTATGTGCTTTTAATCAGTCTGTTTCCCCTGGTAATTATTTTTATAATGAACTGCATATTTGCCAGGGTGTCTTTCTTTGTTAAGATATTGTAGGATATTTCCATTTCCCACATTTCTGTTCAGAAAAAAATAAGAAGTTAGCCGCTTCACAAAAAAGGTTTCTAGTGTTAATTTAAAGGAAAAAAACTGAACATTTTGGGAAGTACCCTTATTTCTTTTGGATAGTTAGATGTCATTTCCATGCCTGTATGTTAAGTGTAAGGCTATAGCCTGAATGGTGGTTAGCTTAGCTTAGTACAGCACCACAGCTCAGCTGTCAGATGATGATGATTATTTTTATTTCAGCAAATAAAAGGGTAAAAAAACACAAGATAAAAGCAAATGTTGGTTACAAGTAGTGACCACTCCTATACATACATCAATAGGCCTTCCACAGAGATAGAACAGTAGGGTTGGGTACCTTTCACATATGAAGCGATACTAGTACTGGTACCCAGTGGTGCCTTTTTCTGTATTTTAATTGTTTTGAAATAAATTCAAAATGTTCTCCTATAAAATAAGTCAGTGCTTCTTAATTGAAACATTTTGTTATTTTTAAAATTTTACATAACATATCAGCTGCCCTGGTCGCTGTGTGACAGTGTCTGTGATGTTGACGTCACCGTTACACTGTTTGCATACTATAATATTAAAAAGCAATGCTAGACTCTTACTGGTCATAGTTATATACTAAGGTTTTTGGCATTTTATCTCACATAATGTGTTTGTAAATAGCATGCATGATAAGAAATTTCAGTGCAGTGTAAAAATGCTAAGTTAAAAAAAATCAACCAACACAGTGAAAAAGAGCCCAGTTTCTCTGACAACAACTTATCCAACTACCTAATTACCTGAAAATGTCGATGAAGCTGTGTATACCTCACTAAAAGTTTCATCATTATCCTTGGGTTCAATGTTTCATAATATTTCATAATGTTAGCTGCAGGTCCTTTGGTGAAATTGGCTTTCAGGCTATAGGGTATACTCTTCAGCTTTTAGATGTATTTTGTGTTTGACCAGGAGTTTCCTCAGATTTGATGTGCTGCCATGGCCGGCTTTGCATTTTGCAAAGCGAGTGTTGCAGAGAGCATTGTCATTGTTTTGGTTGAGTTTTGAAAAGTGTAACCACGCCTAAGGCTACTATCAGCTCGCCGCCGCTGCCATTGCCCTGTGTGTTTGTTGTCTTTCAGCACATTGAGGGAGTGACGTCATATAGTCTCGCTCTGTCTTCCTCTGCTCTGGTACCAAAATTTGGCACTGACTGATTTGGTGTGAATCGGTAGTAGTACTGACATAATTTGGTCGGTACCCTATATATCACTGGTTGTGTATGTGTCGTCCAGTGTGTGCCAGTATAAAAAGTTTAACAGAACACAATGTAGAAACAGATTGTCCATCAGAGTAGCTCTGACTCTATACCATATTCTGAGCACTGACATCTGAGCACCACATCTGGCAGCATGTACCAGATGTGGTGCGATGTGTGCTCACATAAAGTTGCTATTTTGGTGAAATAAGTTGTCTGAAAATGAATAATATATTATATACTTCCTAATGATCTATATTGGCAACAGCCCCAAAAACCCCAAAATTGTTCGGACTCTAGTTACAAGACGCATCTCTTGCTAATTAAACCCAAGGTATCTTATTTGAATGATCAAGCCTCGTAACTTCCTTTAGTCTCAGTTGGCTGCTTGGGAACTGCTTAGAACTTTAAAAAAAATAGTTTGATGCATTACCTCCAGACACTGGAGGTTATACAGGTTATATGTTCGTTTTTTGTATGGATTAAGCAAACAGTGTAGATTGGTGAGCTTTAGAGGCAATAACTGCACCAATGACCCTCAAGCAGGCATTGCTAAGTGTGCTGTTTTTCCCCATTTACAGAGTTCAAGTTAAGCTAACTCAGCAAATAATAATTTACCAAATGATCAAACTACTCCTGAAAATAGTGTTTTGCTGCACAGATTACGATTCTGGCAAAAATATGACCATAATTTTTTCTTTTAATCCAGTATATACCCACTTATTTATTGAATTGTCTCATCTCATCATTTGCATACATATAGTATATGAATGGTTACTCTCTTTTGTACATCTTTTAAGCAGTATGAATGTCAGATCACAGCCACACAAAACCATAACCTGTAGACACTGCAGATTTCCTGTCGCTGCCCAGGGGAACCCATCACCTACTGAAGCCCCTCTGTCAGGGTGCCTTTTCTGCCTTCCTCGAGCAGAAAATCACTTTATCAGCAGCTGGTGGGGCCCTTGTGACCACTATTTGTCCCTTAATTTCAAATGGTTCCAGGGCTGACAAAGCTGTAGATTTCAGGTGTGACAGAGGATGGGGAAAATGTGGTTGAAATCACCCAAACTTTTAAAGGCAGTGGCTTTGTATGCCACATCAGTGTCCACTGGTAAAACACATTCAAATCCTCACACTCAGGAGTACAGAGCGCAGTGCTTGTTTGAGGCTTGTTTATTTATCAAGACTTTAATTTGAACAATATGTTCCAAATGAACCCTGTGATGCTTCTCTCAACTGTGGCATTGTGGTTAAAATTAGACAACTCTCTCTCCTGCTCCCATCTCTTCCTTTTGCTCCCTCTCACCCTGTCGCTGGCCTTTGTTCTCTGTGCTGACAACATCCCTGTTGGTTTCGGGGGAGGATCGAGTCAGTGCTGACGGTATTCTGACCCCCCCGAGTCTTTGACTCACCTCTAGAGCCCCCTTCACAAGTGCTGATGGCTCACTGAGGAACCTCAGTGACGTCCCTCGGCCAGCTGCAACAGCTCTTAGATCATTAATCCACTAACCTCCCAGAGCCCACATTTGTTTTTCTGTTCCATTACTCACTGATTGGGGACTCAAGGATTCAGGAGAAGACATCAGAGGACTGTCATCTCTGTGTCTGTCATTTCTTAAACCATGGCTGACGCTACACTGTCCTTTCTCATCTTTCGCCTCTTCTGCACTCCCTCCTGTGACCTCTGAGCTCAATAATGGGGCTGCGTCTGTCTTTGAAAGTTTGGCGGGGTCAGGGAGGGACGTCATTAGGCTGGTCTGCGGTGGTCAGCGTTTTCGAGGGGGGTTGGGGGTCAGAGAGAGCCTTGTTTACACACTGTGTGTGTTTACATTCCTGATGGTGAGCGCCAGCTTTAGAGACTGCTGGAAGTTAAAGGAAATGCTCTTATTCTGCTTAGTAATGGAAAAATCCAACCCAATACATCAAGGAATCCAGATGAAAAAAAGTTATTTATTTGGTGGGTTCTGGCTAGTGCATTCTGGGTAGAAAGGGGGATGACTTCACTGATGAATGTGAGACTTCCTAAATGAACAGAGGCATGGGAAAAACCATATGACCCTCTGGAGTATTTAATCACCCCCAGTGAACTCTAGATATAAATTTATGGCAGACCTTAGTAGCATATACTGTTCTTTGTGGCTTAATCATTGCACTATCCATCAAAGAGTCATCTAAGATTGCAGCTAATGATTGTTTTCATTGTCAATTAATCTACCAGTTATCTCCTCCATTTATCATTTGCTCTGCAAAATATCAACAAATGGCAAAAAAATGCAGATAAAGTATCTTGAATTGTCTAACCAGTAGTACAAACTCCAAAGACATCTTTAAACATAACTCACAACAGTTGTTTCATTATCAAAATATGGATTTGTTTTTGATTAACTTACATGTGTGATTACTCAGCTAGTCACTGGAGCTCTATAGGCAGTCAGTCCTTTTAATGTAATTTTCTTGCTTGGCACCGCTTTCTGAAATCTTTCAAGAGATCAAATTAGCTGCATAATCACATGCATAATAATGACATGGGCAGATTTCGACATGCTTTTCCTTCAACCAGTAATTCAGGTGAGTGTCAAATGGTAGAAATATAAGAGATAGAAATGTTGATTTATATTGTGCTTTTCTAAAGTTACATACCTGGAGTTGCCACACAAGGTGGGGTGCTTCACTGATCAATAACTATTGTGATTTAATCTAACATTCAGCTGATGACTGACGTGTTTTTTTTTTTTGTTTGTTTTTTTTAATAAAGGGAATATGCTAAAAAATAACAAGTATGATGTTATCTATCATTTGTCAAGGCTGCAGTTTACTAAAGTGTGCGGTGGCTTTAACGAATTGTTGGTGGGTTTGTGGTGGGTTTTATTGATTAAATTTGCTTCAGTCTTTATTTCAAACAAAGCAGAAATACCAAACTTTGTGTTTTCATCTTTTCAGATGTGAGGATTTAAAGCTCATGATAGTAACCTCAAATTTGGGTTTGGACTATTGGCCTGATTAAAAACGAACATTTTGAAGAGAGAATATGGGTCTCTGTTGTATTTTAAAAACTTTGTCTGACCTTTTTATTACCAGAACATCGAACAGAGAAAATAATAAGGTATGTAAATAATTAGATGCAGACCTACCTGGAACAGAACAATTATTAAGAAAATATCTTAATGGGGTTTTGGAAGTGGCTCCATAGTATAGTGGGTAATGCATTCTCTTGGCAAGCAAAAGATTGCTGGTTTGATTCCAGCCATAGACACAGATCCCCTCTGGGGTTGTGTTAGGAAGGTCATCCGGCGTATAACTCTGCCAAATCAAACATGCGAGAAGTGAGCAGCCGAAAGTAGCTTTATCTTAATAGGTTTTGGGCTGAACGTGGGTCACCTTGTTTATTTTCTAATAAGTTGATTCAAAAAGTTAATTGTCAGTTATTTTGTTCATCAATTATTCATTCAAATATTGAAGATTTTCAGTTTTTCTAAATGCCTTCATTTGCTCTTTGAAAGTATAGTTTAAAAAGAAGAAATTATTATAAGGGAAAAAAAATCTTTTGTTACCCTGGTTAGTCATTTGCTTTCTGTGGAAAATTGGGTCCTTTTTTTTTTGTAATTATGTGACGGTAAAGTATTTCATCCTGCACCTGATTTGAAATACAGTGCTGTGACTCAGTGGTCGTTAAACACTTGATAGGAATGCATGAAGTGAGCACGCGGTTGGTCAGCATTTAAATGAAGTGTATGTCCAGTCAGTTCCAGCCCACTGACCTCCACATTTCTGAACTTTTAGTAGTTAATGCCTGCTTCATAGCTTACACAGAGAACCATTCACTTTATGCCTCAGTTTGACAGGAAACAACTAAAAATATCACACTTGTGCTGTAATTGCTATGTTACCATCTTTATAGTTGGTACTGTATCTGGCTAAAGCAACCACCAATGAATGTAATTGCTGTGTGCAAAGGGGAGAGTGTCATGTCAGTTAGCTCTGGCTGCATAAATATAAGGTATACAACTGGACTAAGTGCCACCCTTCCCACATATAAAATATCCTGCATGAGGCCAAGAAGTCATTAACGGTTGAGGACACATTCCAAGAAGGTTGAAAAATCACTTGAACAGTACAGATTAATTTCTTGTCACTTGAGCTCCTAATGAGATCTGTTACAAGTTCTGCTCATTTATTCAGAGGTGTATGTATGTATTAGACACTTAACAGAGTGTCATGTCAGTCTCTCTCTCTGTTCTCTCTTAGTATTACTCTATGATTCACTTAATTACTGTAATAAGTGTTTTCCTTCTGGAGGTGGTCCGGAGGTCTGTGAGTCATAGTCTATTAAGGCCACACATGCTAAAGGAAAGACACGACACCAGATGCTTGGCATATGAACAAAATCACAGAGAAAAGACATTATTTATTCACAAAGCCTGAGCTTGAGCTACCTTGAGAAATGTTTAATAAATGACACGAGGCGAGTCCACTTGCTCTTTACTCTGCAGTCTCCAGGCTTATCGCTGCCGTTGTCTGTATGTATGGTATGAGGCGCAGACACTCCGAATCGCTCACGAAGGAGGTAACAGATGGAAGAATTACACAGAAAGATTGTGTATGAGTTGCCTTGAGTAGTTGAAATGCTGTAATGCACCCCAAATACATATCCATTATACATCGTTTCAGCTGTTTGTGAAATACAGAAGCTGACAGTGTAGTAGGGTTGTTACGAAACTAGAATTTCAAACTCAGTACCGATACCCAGGAAAATATTAGATTAGATTAGAACAATGTTGGTTTGTTCAAATGTATTCAGCTACAGCCCTGTTTATTTCCTGTGCTTCTGGTGACTTGGCACCATATTTTCATTGCTGATCAAATAGTTGGTAGACTGCCACTGTTTCAGTCTAGTTGCTGGTAGACTTTTCTCTGCTTCAGTGTGGGACTTTAAGAGAAACATAACACTTGTTAGACACAAATAATTATGTTATCCAGTTAAACTAAAACAGGACTGATAGGGTTTTCTGCTAGCTCCCACATTAACATTATCGTTTTATTATTAGCCATAGCCGCCAGCCGCTATCTTAATGATAACTTAACAGATGGGGTGGGTAATTTGGGTAATTGCTAATAGTTACACAGCTAATGTTAAGATGTGCACTGGCCAGGTTAACATTTATGATAACTGTTTAATATGCCAATATTAACATGAGAGCTTTACTGACCCCACAAAATTCTTCATAAAGACCATGGTGTGAGTTTTTAAGATGCTTTGCCTTGTTTGTTGTGCTGCTATTCACCTGTTCAGCTGCTAGTGAGGGGAGGGGCTGTGTGTCCGCCTGTGTGCAGCAGTGCTGTGTGAAGTTTTGTGTCGGCAGGAGGAGGCAAAGTTGGCACTGTTGGTACTGTATCAATACTGTTGCAAATAAGTATTTATCCCAATAGTAATTTTTAGTATCAATTAGTATCCAAGTATCAATTTTTTTTTACCTATTGCACTTTAGAAAAAAAAGCTAGAATAATACAGGGATACTATTTCAACTATGTTTTGTCGTAAACTTTCACTTTTAAAGAATTAGCACACATTAGATTAGATATTTTTGGATTACTGACTCTTTACATTATTGTACAAAATGCAGATGAGTGATTTTTGTGCAATTGTGCAAAATTTGTATTCTCTTAAATGTGATAAATTGCCTCTTTTCTTTTATTAATGTACTAAGTTGAATATCATTGAGTACGTTTGTTGGACCTTTTATTAAGTCACTCCAGGCATGGATAGATTGGCATTTTTTTTTCAGTGTTGTGTAAAAAGAATATTTTGAAATTAATTTATTATATAAAAAATTAAACCCAAGAAAAGGTTTGTTCTTCCACAAAGTTTGGAGACTCAAAAGAAACAGATTTTAAAAAATGGTCAAGCTCTTAAACACGGGTTGAAATGGCCTGAGTTAAAAAGAAAACAAAAACCCCCCACTAAATCCTACATTTCCCCATCATGCAAATCAGTAGCATTTTTCACTACCTGCCTCCTGAATGTCTTTCAAACATGCCTTTTCTGTTTAAAAACTGTGATTATCCTAACATCTTCAATATATGGAACAACCTCTACAACATTAGTGTGTGTAAAATCAGTGTAGTACACCATTAAGGGATAACTAATAGACATAAGAGATGATGAGTGGCCCTAAGCAATATCAAATAAAGTGTCTAGATGTCTAAACAAATTAAAGGTGTTGGACACAGTTCTTGTCTTTCATGTCAACATGATTTGGGTGCCGAAACTTATCTTGTATGTTCTTGTACATTTTTACCCTCACATTAATCTGAGGCTTCATGATTGGTGGACATAAGCAGGGAGGGACCCGCAGGGTTTTGAAGTTGTGATCACAGTTTCTGAAAGCACAGGATCAGTCAGTGGTCATGATTCCTAAACATTAAGAGTGTGTGAAGGATGAGTGTAAATATCCCGAATGGAAGCAGTGGATATTTTTATTCACAACTTTTTAGAGGCTTGCTGGACAGCCAACACTGTGTCCCTTCATTAGCTGAAGGGGGATCTGGGCAAGAAGAGTGGTGAGATGCTAAATTTTGTGTTAATGTTGACGTCTGCATTTCATCAAAACGATTTCTTTTTTGGAGGTCGACTTTTGCTGCCCCTGCACAACTTCAGTAGCTACAACTTTTCCAGCGTGGTGTGATGGTGACTCCCAGGTTACAGGAAAGAATCACAAAGCCTTACATTGGTGTGGGAAATGTACTGTATGTAACACTAAATTTACATATTGTCCTCTGGTGTTTGGCAGCATTGTTCAGGTTGGATTGGGATGTGGGGAGTTTAGAGGCTGGATTAACACCTTGGGCTCTTTGTGGAGTTCAAGATTTTCCTGAGCATTTTTGCACCCTCCAGTATATGTCATAGTAACATAGTAAGTAATGTACACAATACCATGATTATTATTGTTTATTTTTTTGGAGATTACAGCTAGTTTTGGAAGTAATTTGGAAGGTTGTGGTTCTGTATGCAGCTTGTGCACCAGTGAGATTTTTGCAAACAAGGAGCCTCTGTTGCACAGACAATGAGAGTGGACTATAAAGTGGGTCCATGATTCACACTTTTAAATATTATTAGCATATAATATTATTTGCATATTTATAGATTTTTTTATTTTTCTCTGAGGGAGAGGGTGTAGATGTAATTTTAATCATTTTTCACCCAAGTAAGTAAATAATTGCACATTTGTACAGGAAAATCATATCAACCACACATTATTATTCAAAGCTGAGTAGTTTTTATATTTTAAAACATGCCTGGATCTTTTTAATAATAAAGAACATGCATATTTGTGTTTTACAAGCACCAATCAATACTGAAGAAATGATTGCTGTTTTTTCCACACCAGTTGCTTTACAACAAATAGTTGGCTTGTGAGCTAAACATCATATGGATCATTTACAACAGTGAAGATAAAAGAGGCGTTACAGCCATCCCGACAGCTGCTCTGTACCTCAAGTAATTATCCTGACCTTAACCCCATCCTGCTCAACCGCAACCCAAACTATAGTGTAAGTGTGGTTCTAAGATGGATAATTACAATACTTTTCTTTGTAATTATACACAGTATGACAACCACTGTGATCCCAAGAACACATTTTTATGGCATTGAACCCAGCACCCTTCCTCTTTTGCCACAAAGAGCTCGTGAAAATGAAGGAGTTCATCGGAAAATTACTTTGTCAGAAGGAATGTTTTGTTTCTAATCCTTGACCACAAATGTTCAAATGTTGCACCAAAATCATTCTGTCAGGAAAACACGGCTGAATGTTTTATGGCTTCCACTGACTGAATGCATTTCTTGGTCCATATTTGTGACTATTATTTCACAGTTGGCTGCAGGCGGCACAAGTAAAGCTACACCTTTGGGTGTCCCGGCTCCGATCAGTCTATTTCTGTATTTGAAGGAAAGTTGATGGAGTTTTTTTTGGGGGGGGGGTGCAGGTTTGGAGCAAAGCAAACAGCTAGGGTCTCAATACTCAAAGTCAACATTACCCTATGTTTGAACTACACACCTTCGGCCCTACAATTCTTCCACACACTCGCACTCTCCCCTCTGAGTCTTATTCCTGCTAACACCCCCTTGAGCTGGCCCAGCTAAATACACTGCTTATCCCAGGGCTTTCTAATAAATCAGGGAGGAAAAGCACCTCTGACAAAGTCTCACCTCCACAGCCAGCAGCCCTTAGCTGGCTGCTTTGACTTAAATATGGAGCCTGCTTTGGAGTAACTTTCTTAATCACCGCCTCTGAGGACAGGAGGGTGTTTTATCCAGCAAATTGAATACAATTATAGAAAATCCTATTTAATGTACCCTGCAACGTTCCATCATGCCAAGATGAAAATTCCAAATTGTGCCTTTCTGAGTAAGGGCATGTCACAATGTATTCAGGGATTTAGAAGTCTGACGCATGGCAGAGGTTAGAGTTTTATTGAGCATGCCAGGCAAGCAAGAAGTGAAGTGGAATCAGGGAGAGAAAACATGCTTCATTATTCTATGACTTGGTTTCATCCAGCATAGTCACTGGATTCAATATTCCACAAATGTCAGTGTGTTTGAACACAGACTTGAGCTATTTGTGGCTTTAATATGCTCAAGTGCTTAAACCAGAGGAAAGCTACAAGACAGCAATATTCCAACTGACACATTCCCCAGAGGAAACTGTTTAAACATCTGAGCATTGCCCAACATATCTCTCGTCTTTGGTTTTGTTGTTTTGACTTTGTTTATTCATCCTTGTCTCGAAGCGCCGGCTTCATTCTATGCTGCCTTAACTTGTTCCCAACAAATGTGATTCCTCAACACAAAAGAATGAAAGAACCTCTCAATGAAAAACACAATCTTTTTCATCTTAGGCATGAGTCAATTACCAGGGCGGCATTACTGAACGCCCTGTACATTTTTCTCAAGCCTTCAGAGGATCATCCCCTGGACTGAACCAAAGAGTGTATTGATTCTGACACGTTTATTTCCATGCCAAAGGCAGTGGGGTTTCCAGAAAGACCATCACATTTAGCTTTTGTTGTCCATGTGTGTGCTGGAAGGCTCCCAGTGACTTTTATGGGTAGGTTTTTAAACATTGCTTTGACAGACATGGGTTATTGTAGTTTGTGGGCCACGATTTCTTAATTTTGGTGTTTATTTAATTTTCTGCAGCTCACACTAAAGAGACAATGGGAATGTGAGAGAGTAATTTAATTAAACACATTTGTGTTTACTACTTTCTCTGCTTCTCAGTTGAATTCCAACAGTTTTCCAGCTGTTAAGTTACTTATCTGTTGTTCATATTCATTGTTTCTGAAATGTTACCTGGTGCCACAACTGTATCATCCTATAGACGTCTAAATTTGTAAGTAGTATTTGCAAAAATAAAAAATTTTTTTTTCAACCTATAAATTAGTTGGAGGATTTTGAGTATGGTGTATCTTTTGTATAGTTAGTTGCACAGTTTCACAAGTTAAGGCTGTTTTCTTTTAAAACCCTAATCACACAGCAAGCTGCCGCCTGTCAGTGTTAGTAAAGCCATTATATATCACAACATGGCAGTTATGTAACATTTGAGACATTTATAGCTTAATATCTGCTGCTACTCACACCCAAGTGTAGCCTGGAGAAATAACGGCATCAATTTGGATGCAAATTTGACTTGAGACGGAAGTGTGAGTGTGCAAACCTGTGCGGGTGTCCCAAAGTATAAGCGTGAGAGTTGGCAGCATTGCAGACTGGAAAGATAAAGTGAACTGATGCTCCAGATGGGAACATTAATAAGATGATGAAAGAAGGGATTCTTTGAGTTTCTGTCATAATGAATATTAATTACCACAAAGATTTGGCACCAGGAAACCTGACAATAAGACAGATAATGTGTTGTGATTAATACCTCGTCTATTGAGCCTCTCTTGCTTTTATAGTGGAAGACGATCTGTAAGGAGAAAGAAGCCAGGCTCCTGGGGAGAATTTATATTGTTCTCACCAAATATAAATCAGTGGAGGGCTCGAGGACCTCTTGTAACTCTAAATGTCTTTGTGGAAACTTGGCAAAATAAGCCACAACTGTCCCAGGTTTCTGTACTCTCCTGCTGATTGTCGCACAGATGTTGAAGTCCCCAACAGACCCATGAAATGTGACATATCATTACAAGAATGATGCTGCTGTTGAAAAACACTTTCTCTGGTATTTTTTTTTAAATTTTCATAGTCATGTTGATGCTCAGCTTTTATAAGGTTAATGAGCAGATGGTCAGTGTGTTTTGACAATTTTAATGTCTTCCACTGGCTATGCACTCTGTTTTATAGCCATATGATTTTTTTTAAGTTGCCAAATAATTACTAAATGTCACACTAACACACAAAGATGGTGAGACATAAACTGCTGGACAGCCAAAATTCTGTTTTTGTTTTTGTTTTTTTGGGGGTTTTTTTTGCATAGCTTCTCTAAATTAAAGAAATCACTTGGTCAGAATTGTTTTACTCCTCTTTAAAAAAATAAAAACAAAATAAAAGCTTTTATAAAAACATTAAAACAAGTGTTTGGTTTTTTTTAAGTCATAGTATTCACCAAATATGATCTGTAGATTGATAATTACTGTATGTACTTGGGGCTTCACTTGGAGATATTGGAGCATGTGTGCAAATTGTTATGACCCAGCTCAAAAGCCGCAACATAAATGTGGAGACAGACACCAGAGTTTCAAGAAACATGGGTTTTATTTTAAATTATGTAATAAGTTAGTTTAAATAGTTGGTACCCCCAAAGAGCATAAAGGCAAAAAGTGGTGTGTGTCTCCAAAGTCGGCCTCAGGCATGCCTTTATCCACACCTCAGCATACTACTGAATTAGATTTGCATTTTTATATAAGAATTTCTGATGTTTACTGAATACTGTCATTATGAGTGTTTACATGCAGACATCAGCATTTAGCTCAAAGCATGTATGATTTGGTTCATCCTCACAGAATCTATAAAGTCTGAATGAGCCCATGAGAGAATGGAGCAGGTACTTGTCTGGAGAATGGCAAATGGACTGGTGCTTTTCTACTCTGTGAGCACTCAGACTACAAACCACATTCACCCATTCACACACACATTATTCTACTAAGCCTTTTAATGCTTTATATACACACACTTGCACTGCATGTTGGTCATGCCTCAGGGACAATTTGGGGTTCACTATCTTGCCTGTGGGCACTTTGACACGCATGTCTATGTTACATGTGAGAAAAGGAAACACTGGAGAACTCCCAGACCTTATTCTCTGGACATTGTCCAGAGTTTGTACACACAAACTCTGGACAGCTTCAGTCTTATTAAACCTAAACTTCAGAAACTCAATGCTTGCTTATAGTCTTTGAGACTTCTGTTAGTGGTGGTATTACTGCTGTTGGTGATGTTTGCACTATGTTTGCATGGTGGGCATATTACATTCTCTTTTGTTCTACAGATTTTCCATTCATCTTCCATTTTTGGGAATTCTGCACTGTCACTGTCACTGTCCTCCTTTCCACTGCAGACTTCATGTCCTCCGGGAATAGGCAGATATAGCTAAAATGCTAAGCTCAGGGGTTTGGGTTGCAGGTCATTTCCCAGTGGGATCAGCCAGCTCCTGCAGAGGGCTTGTGATAAGAGTGGATATTGGAAGCTATGTAAACCTTGTTAAGCTGCCCTCCCCCTGTGTGCAGGGGGGTAATCCTAAACACCTGGGCTAGTTAACTGGGATTTGGCTGGATTAGGGGCTCCATGAAGGCCAACCTGATCTTCCTTCTGGTTAAATCCATTTCCATTCTTATCTTTCGCTTTCTCTTCTTTGTAATTCAAACTCAGTTAGCAGTTTTCTACAGAGCAATTTTATCAATGCCAAACATCAGTTATTCATGCCTGAGCAACAGATAAGTGTAAATAGGTTTGGTTAAACTGGGCTTGGACAAATTTTTTTGATTTAAGTACAATCTGAAAACGTGTTTTTTATCTCAGTGAAGGCTGCTGGTCAAAGCTAAGTGTTTGTGCTGTCTACTGACTTGATGATTCCCTGACTTTTTCTTAGTACCACTCTGACATCGACATTAATGGTTTTAAGGGAACCTTTTCCTTCTACTGTCAAAATAGTCAAAATAAATTTAGCCAAAAATAATGAGGTCAGCATTACAGATACATAATCCCAGTGAAGACCACAGTCTTCAGTCTGCTCTCAATGACATTTTTTTTTTTCCTACTGTTGGATCTGAATGATGTCAGTGAGAGCAGATATTCTTAATATGGTCATGTCAGACACATAACTCTGCTGGTGAGCACAGAAGCCCTAGTGTTTGGAAGTGGCCACCAATCAGAAGAAAGTTGGGTTAAAGGGAAATGAGCTGAGATGGCTTGTTTCAGACAGTGAATGAACTGAGGGGCTGCACTGAGGCCCAGTATATGTATATGTAAATGCACATAATGGGGTCCCCTATAAGTAAAAAATTTTTCAACAACGTTTGGAAGGATTGCCATTAAATTTGCTGCCCTATTTAAGAATTGCAGAAATATTGATTTCATGACACCTACATTAAAGTTTGAATTTGTCCAATATCTTTTTTAAAGCAATGACATGGTCATAACCCTCGGTTCTACTTCTCTTTAGTGCTAATTCACAAATGTTTACATGCTTATACATTAAACTAAGAGCTTTATGTTTAACATACCTGCACATCATCTGTGTGTTTGCACTGTCTTAATATGCTGACGTGCTTACGTGCAGCCTCACAGAGCTGCTGTCTTGGCTATGAACAACAAAAGTCCTTTAATGGACCTGATCTGGGGACATTTGTGGTTTAGTGGCCAGTGCATCCCACTTGTTTTCAGGTTCTTAGATGAGCCAAATGATGATTGAAAGGTCACTTAAAGCACAAATAATAGTAGTTATTTACCTACCACATGGCCAAAAGTGTGCCTCTTTTTTTTTTTTTTTAACCAGAATTATGGAAGCTTGGTTTGTGTTCATTTTAATTGTTGTCTTTTTGTGTCTTTGAATGTGGCCCATTACATTCAGAAATCAGGGATTATTTCTGGTATAAGTGCGACGCTATCACCAAGAATGTTTCAGCTTCACCAAATAATTGCTCTCTCCCTCTATTTTTTCTAGATGTGGACGAATGTGCAGAGGCACTTGACAACTGCAGCATTGATGCCATCTGCCAGAACACCCTGAAGTCATACAAATGTATCTGCAAGTCAGGCTATAAAGGGGATGGCAAACATTGTGAAGGTAAAAGTCTCAGTGCATTAATATGCTTATTTTCACCTGTAGTTTGGTGCTTGGGGAGGATTTGTACAACACACCTGAAGTAAAAGCCATGTTTCCAATGTTAATTTGCTTTATATCTCTGAACGCAAGTCCCTGAGCCAGTGACAGGCGTGATAAGAGCTTCTGTCTCAGTTTTTATAACTCATTAGCTGTAAGACTTCCCTGAAAATGGAGGCAAGACAAGGGAGAGGGCTGCAAATGGAGGGAAGGTGAAAGCCAGGTGCAGAGTGCTCCTTTGTGACAAGATGAAATGAAGCAGTAAATTTCCTACACATGTTAGAGGAGAAAATTAAGATAGCGGCTGAAACGGCAGTCGGAGGCCCTGCCAAGCCGTCAGGGATATTTCCACAGCCAGAGGCAGGCCTTGTAGACCGTCAGACACAAGTCTGTTTTTCTAGCCCTTTTCAATGGGCCCAAAGCCTCCGGATCATTATATCCCACAATTTTTATTACTATTATTACAAAACCGTATTTCAAAATGCCATTTTTTTCTCTTACTGTTATTATTCTTTCATTTACTTGACCAAGTGCTTTTCATGGCTTTCTGTCTGTAGGTCATAAAAGTTTGCTTTTATTGAATTTATTGTAAAATATGTGCAAGGTTGGGTTTCCATTGAACTGAAGGTTAGCTGATGGCTCCTCAAGGCTGATAATACTTGTAAAACAAAATTCAAAAGCAGGAATACAGTGAATTGTATAGCTGCCTCTCCAGTACTTCTTTGCTGCCTGTTGAATGTCATAGTAATCTTTGAGTGCAATGCTGCACCAAGTTAGCACCTATTTGTGTTAAAAAGGGCAGCAGAAAGCATAAAGACAAGAAAAAGAAGAAGAAGAAGAATATCTAACATATGTTAGAAAGCATTTAGGCATAGATAAAAATGCTGTGTGTGTGTGTGATTGGATGAATGAGACTTGCAGTAGAAAGTGCATTAAGTATAAAGCTTAACTGAGTAGAAAGGTGCTATTTAAGTATCAGTCCATTTACCATTGTCACTGGAATTTGTATTTATTCATTTGGTTGATGGATAAAATGTATGCTTTTTTATGTTTGTTTCTAATCTACTGCCAAGTCTTTTTTGTTTTTGTTTTGTTTGCAGCTACTAAAACACAGACTAGACAACTGATCATTTACATTTGTAGGATATTTATCACCAAGAACACATATTCAATCAATAAAATTAATTTTACTTTGATCTGGCAACAAACTAAAGCGATTCCCATGTCACCTTTATTAGGTTATGGGGGAGTGTCAAAGCTGAACACACAAGGTAGCCTTTAATGTTTAAGTACACATGCAGTTTAAACTTTCAGAGCTCTGATGTCCAGCTGTCATATTAGAAATAAACAGCAGCACTGAGAGGTAATGTAGATACACATATAATTTATTTAGGCCTATTGTAGCGCTTGGTTTGCCTGTGATCATCAAATCACCAGATTAACAATTTTCTGCACCAGTGTTGCATTTTACTGTTATATTTTAAAAAAAAATTTTTTTTATAGGGCTTCACCAATAGTTCCTCTGATAATGTCTGTGATTGCAGTGCTCAATTGATCCAGTTTGTGCGTAAGAAGAGTCAAATCCCTTTTATGTGAACGCCTGCAGAGCCTGAGGCAGAATGCCTGGGTTAACAGAGAAAGCTGATAACCAACATGATACCCGTTATCTCCGACTGAATTTTTAAGCTTTTTCAAGCCATCTAACATAAAGAGAGCCTGATTGCATTAAACTTACTTTGTAATATACCCCAATGGTTGTTGGTTAGTTTAAGATTCGAACTTCAGAAATATGACAAAGCTACCATTAAATTAAAAAAAAAAAAATGCATGTTTATGGAAATTTTAAAGGTCATTCAAATTTTTAAAATTATTTTGATTTTAATTTAACTTTAATTTTATATTGGTATTAAATTTATTAAACTTTTTAGGGTGTAGGAAACTTTAGTGGCACTGAGTTTGTTTTCACCACAGGGATCAGAGTCTAAAGAAAGTTCCCTGGGAATTTACTCTACCTCCCAAACCCTTAATGGTGGGGGTGGTAGCTTGTTCATATCTGGGGCTGTGGCTGACTGGTCAAGTACTCCTAGCATTTTATCTCTCTAAAAGTTAATCTCAGCAATAGTTTCGAAAACCTGTGCATCCTTTCCATCTGACATTTCTGACTTTTTGAAATGACTTTGCAACTAAATTCAATATCTTTTCCAGTGTTGACTTGCAGACCTAATTTAAATCACAATCAGAATCGCCACGACTTGAACGTTCTCTGTTCTTATTGTGGTTGTAGTGTTGCCCGTTGCTTGCTTCATGTTGTGTAGTTGTAGGTGTTTTTTCGAATGTTGGGCGGTGGTTTACATTTCACTTTACCTTCTTTACAAAAATAGATTCGCTTTTACTATTATTTTTTTCATTTTACTGGAGACATAAGTGGCCATTATCAACATATGTCCTGGCCTCCCTATTAATGGAGACATCTTGATTTATTTAACCCAACCAAAAAGTATATTATATCTTCATTTAGGCATTTACTATGGTGACATTTTTATTTATCATTTAATGTCCAATAACATGCAGTAAATACAAAAATAAATAAATAAAATCAATATTTTGTGTGACCAGTTTTTGCTTTAAAAGAGCACAGCTAGGAGCTTCTGTAGTTTAGAGTCTGAGATCTTTAAGCTGTTCTCATTACAGGGACCTTTTTTTTCAAACTGACACTAGTCAGACACCTACTTATTACTCTTGCATGATAAAGGCTCACACAGCACAGTGTATACTTTCAGATCCTTTAGATATAAATGGACAAAAGTTTGGCGCTGACATTGTCCGATGTGCCAAGCACTGAATAAAAACAAGTTAGTGGAGGAGAATCAGTGTTGTATTAACATGTGGTGGGTGTTTCTGGCTCAGAGCAGAGTGAAAAAGTGATAGGTGATTGTGTGCTGTGATTGGAGAATGACAGAGATGTGTGGAAAGTGAATAAGCAGGACAGTCTCTTTGTTTTAGCCCCATCCCTCTGCTGTCAAGTCCAATTAAGCCCTGAGAGAGGCGGTCTGAAGCAGGAGCTGAACAACCAGAATCATTGGCCCTAAATGGGCCAGTAAGTGCGAAATGGAAGTACTGTGTGTTCTCATCCACCTTGTCTGGGTCTCCTCAGTATGGGCCCCTCAGCCATCATCATAACCATAAAAGACAACTCCACTTAAGCTGTCATACCAGTCTGCAGTCTCTTTATCTTTCTGTCTCTGCTCTCTCATTTCTGTCACATTTCTTCAGTTTTAGCGATTTGAACTGGGGATTAGGTTGATTTATCAGTCATAAGGTCAATATTTGCATTTTATTTAATATTGACTGCCAGTCGGTCACTAAAATCAATGTCTGGGCTAATTTCATGACTATTTCTTCCTGGTGACATACATGTGCACAAACTTACACAAAATTAACTTGCTCCGATAATTTAATTGTTAGGTACGTGTTTTGTATAAATGGCCACATATTTTGCTACTGACTATATACTTTAGGACATGGTAGAAAAGCTTTTAGTGTCCTGCAATGAACAAAAATGGTTTCTGATTCTTTCACATCCTGCCAGAAATAACATTCCAAGAGTAAGAATCAATGCCTTGGTAACTGGAAACTGGTGAATTTTAGGATACTACATTTGTCATAAAAGCTTAGGCTGCTGGGTTTTAATAAAAGGAAAAATATTAGCAGACTGTGGCATATGCCCAAGTTATGTCAGTATCAGGTGAATCATCCAATTACCACAGCTGATGTCTCTTCCATGTTTAGCTTATAAGTGCACTTATGAAAGCAGAGGTGGAACAAAACAGATGATTTAGGCCCTCTAAAAGTTAACCAGATTGCTTAATTGTGTATGTGTGTATTTTAAAAGAATAATTCATCATTTTTGGAATACACTTTGTTTAATCTGTGCCAAAAATAATAATAAGTAAACAAATAAAGGCAAATAGTGAATTTGCCAAGGGTTATACTTGGAACAGTTTTTGGCTGGACTTTATATCTTGGGCTTATTAGAGCTTAATCGTGACAGGTGAGGTTGCTACCAGGAAGTCCTTGTTCCAGCAGTAGCTGTGGACATTACTCCCTGTAAGCCATTACAGGGAGGTTACAGGTTTAGAAGAATGGTGTGGATTTTATTACTTTTGGACCCAGCTTGACCAAGAGTTTCCAATTTTCCAGGCTGTATGCTGATCTAACCATTCCCTGGCTGCAGGTTCATAGTGAATGGACGAATATTGAAGTGATGTCACTCTTCTCATCTAACGCTCAGCCAAAGAAGACATTTTTCATAGTTTCTAAATTTTGAACTGTTCCTTTAATCGTGCTCATACTTTGAATATAAACTGGTTCGTTGTAGCTAAGTTTCTGAAGTACATGTGCTCACGTCCATGTTGTCTTCTTTCTGCAGATGTTGATGAGTGTGCAACTGAATACAATGGCGGCTGTGTCCACGAGTGCATCAACATCCCAGGAAATTATAGGTGCACATGCTATGATGGCTTCCGCTTGGCACATGATGGGCACAATTGTCTTGGTGAGTGTATATGTATGAGTATTCGAAGTGTCTGGGCGTGTATGTTTTTGTCCCACACATCACACAATTATGTGGTTAAACACTGTTATATAAGGGGCTTTTGTTAGAAGAACTTGTATGTAATTAACTACATGTGTCAAATTTTGAACTAACCCTGACTTAACCCGTGTAGTTGCATAGATCCTTCACTCTGAATGTCTCTGTATGGATGGTAATATGTGTCTGTCTTAAGGCCAAACTGGGATCTTATTAGACAGCTGCTTCAGATATTTTGCCATTTCCTTGTTCACATAGCAGGTAGTTCCACATGTGCTTTCACAAAAGGAAAATGGAGACCTTATTTATAATATCTCTGATGAAAAAGGGAAAATTTATGAAGAGCTTGACCCTGAGCTGGGAGCTCTGAGTGAGCCATCAGTCGACATGTTTTCCCATGGTTTAATATTTCACCAAAGTGCCATTCATGTTGCCGTCGCTGAGGATGTATTATGCTTAAAAGGTTATGAAATAAAGGAAAATATAGTTTTCTTCCTGCTGCTGGATCTGCTAAACATAGACATCATACACCAACCTCCATTCCCTCTTTTTTTTTTTTTTTTTTTTTTTTTTTTCCCCCCCCCCCTCTTTTTTTTTTTTTTTTTTTTTTTTGTCTCTTTCTTTTTTTTTTTATTATTTTTTTTTTTCTTTATTTTTTTTTTGTTTTTTTTTTTTATAAAA